>JAKFHT010003067.1:0-11776 GCA_023783455.1 Erythrocebus patas | reverse complement strand
TTTTCTGAGAAACTGCTTTGTGTTCTGTTAAGTCATCTCAAAGAGTTACATCTTTCCTTCAAGAAGCCTGTCGCTAAGTCTGTTCTTGTGGAATTGGCACAGTGATATTAGGAAGCCCATAGAGGCTATGGTGAAAAGGAAATATCTTCCTTAAAACTGGAAAGAAGTTTTCTGAGAAACTGCTTTGTGTTCTGATAATTCATCTCACAGAGTTACAGCTTTCACCTTCAAGAAGCCTTTCGCTAAGGCTGTTCTTGTGAATTGGCAAAGTGATATTTGAAGCCCATAGAGGCAATGGTGAAAAGGAAATATCTTCCTTTAAAAACTGGAAAGAAGCTTTCTGAGAAACTGCTTTGTGTTCTGATAATTCATCTCACAGAGTTACAGCTTTCACCTCAAGAAGCCTTTCGCTAATGCTGTTCTTGTGGAATTGGCAAGTGATATTTGGAAGCCCATAGAGGCTATGGTGAAAAGGAAATATCTTCCTTAAAACTGGAAAGAAGCTTGAGAAACTGCTTTGTGTTCTGTTAATTCATCTCACAGAGTTACATCTTTCCTTCAAGAAGCCTTTCTAAGACTGTTCTTGTGGAATTGCAAAGTGATATTTGAAGCCCATAGAGGCAATGGTGAAAAGGAAATATCTTCCTTAAAACTGGAAAGAAGCTTGAGAAACTGCTTTGTGTTCTGTTAATTCATCTCACAGAGTTACATCTTTCCTCAAGAAGCCTTTCTCTAAGACTGTTTTGTGGAATTGCCAAAGTGATATTTGGAAGCCCTTAGAGGTCTATGGTGAAAAGGAAATATCTTTCATTAAAAACTGGAAAGAAGTTTTCTGAGAAACTGCTTTGTGTTCTGATAATTCATCTCACAGAGTTACAGCTTTCCTTCAAGAAGCCTGTCGCTAAGTCTGTTCTTGTGGAATTGCAAAGTGATATTTGGAAGCCCTTAGAGGGCTATGGTGAAGAAGGAAATATCTTCCTTAAAACTGGAAAGAAGCTTTCTGAGAATCTGCTTTGTGTTCTGTTAATTCATCTCACAGAGTTACAGCTTTCCTCAAGAAGCCTTCGCTAAGACTGTTCTTGTGGAATTGCAAAGTGATATTTGAAGCCCATAGAGGCTATGGTGAAAAAGGAAATATCTTCCGTTAAAACTGGAAAGAAGTTTTCTGAGAAACTGCTTTGTGTTCTGATAATTCATCTCACAGAGTTACAGCTTTCCTTCAAGAAGCCTTTCTAAGACTGTTCTTGTGGAATTTGCAAAGTTGATATTAGGAAGCCCATAGAGGGCTATGGTGAAAAGGAAATATCTTCCTTTAAAAACTGGAAAGAAGCTTTCTGAGAAACTGCTTTGTGTTCTGTTAATTCATCTCACAGAGTTACAGCTTTCCTTCAAGAAGCCTTTCTCTAAGACTGTTCTTGTGGAATTTGCAAAGTGATATTTGGAAGCCCTTAGAGGTCTATGGTGAAAAAGGAAATATCTTCCGTTAAAAACTGGAAAGAAGCTTTCTGAGAATCTGCTTTGTGTTCTGTTAATTCATCTCACAGTGTTACAGCTTTCACCTCAAGAAGCCTTTCTCTAAGACTGTTCTTGTGGAATTTGCAAAGTGATATTTCGAAGCCCTTAGAGGTCTATGGTGAAAAACGAAATACCTTCCTTTAAAAACTGGAAAGAAGATTTCTGAGAAACTGCTTTGTTTTCTGTTAATTCATCTCACAGAGTTACAGCTTTCCCCTCAAGAAGCCTTTCTCTAAGACTGTTTTTGTGGAATTCCAAAGTGATATTCGGAATCCCTTAGAGGGCTATGGTGAAAAAGGAAATATCTTCAGTTAAAAACGGGAAAGAAGCTTTCTGTGAAACTGCTTTGTGTTCTGTTAATTCATCTCAAAGAGTTACATCTTTCCCTTCAAGAAGCCTTTCGCTAGGGCTGTTCTTGTGGAATTGGCTAATTGATATTTGGAAGCCCATAGAGGGCTATGGTGAAAAAGGAAATATCTTTCATTAAAAACTGGAAAGAAGCTTTCTGAGAAACTGCTTTGTGTTCTGTTAATTCATCTCACAGAGTTACAGCTTTCCCCTCCAGAAGCCTTTTTCTAAGACTGTTCTTGTGGAATTGGCAAAGTGATATCTGGAAGCCCATAGAGGGCTATGGTGAAAAAGGAAATATCTTCGGTTAAAAACTGGAAAGAAGCTTTCTGAGAAACTGCTTTGTGTTCTGTTAATTCATCTCACAGAGTTACATCTTTCCCTTCAAGAAGCCTTTCTCTAAGACTGTTCTTGCGTAATTGGCACATTGATATTAGCAAGCCCATAGAGCTCTAGGGTGAAAAAGGAAATATCTTCCGTTAAAAACTGGAAAGAAGTTTTCTGAGAAACTGCTTTGTGTTCTGTTAATTCATCTCACAGAGTTACATCTTTCCCCTCAAGAAGCCTTTCTCTAAGACTGTTCTTGTGGAATTGGCAAAGTGATATTTGGAAGCCCATAGAGGGCTATGGTGAAAAAGGAAATATCTTCCATTAAAAACTGGAAAGAAGCTTTCTGAGAAACTGCTTTGTGTTCTGTTAATTCATCTCACAGAGTTACAGCTTTACCTTCAAGAAGCCTTTCGCTAAGGCTGTTCTTGTGGAATTGGCACAGTGATATTTGAAGCCCATAGAGGGCTAGGGTGAAAAAGGAAATATCTTCCGTTAAAAACTGGAAAGAAGCTTTCTGAGAAACTGCTTTGTGTTCTGTTAATTCATCTCACAGAGTTACAACTTTCACCTCAAGAAGCCTTTCTCTAAGACTGTTCTTGTGGAATTCGGAAAGTGATATTTGGAAGCCCATAGAGGGCTATGGTGAAAAAGGAAATATCTTCCGTTAAAACTGGAAAGAAGCTTTCTGAGAAACTGCTTTGTGTTCTGATAATTCATCTCACAGAGTTACATCTTTCCCTTCAAGAAGCCTTTCGCTAATGCTCTTCTTGTGGAATTGGCAATGTGATATTTGGAAGCCCATAGAGGGCTATGGTGAAAAAGGAAATATCTTCCGTTAAATACTGGAAAGAAGCTTTCTGAGAAACTGCTTTGTGTTCTGTTAATTCATCTCACAGAGTTACAGCTTTCCCCTCAAGAAGCCTTTCTCTAAGACTGTTTTTGTGGAATTGCCAAAGTGATATTTGGAATCCTTAGAGGGCTATGGTGAAAAAGGAAATATCTTCAGTTAAAAACGGGAAAGAAGCTTTCTGAGAAACTGCTTTGTGTTCTGTTAATTCATCTCAAAGAGTTACATCTTTCCTTCAAGTAGCCTTTCGCTAAGGCTGTTCTTGTGGAATTGGCAAAGTGATATTTGGAAGCCCATAGAGGGCTATGGTGAAAAAGGAAATATCCTCCTTTAAAAACTGGAAAGAAGCTTTCTGAGAAACTGCTTTGTGTTCTGATAATTCATCTCACAGAGTTACATCTTTACCTTCAAGAAGCCTTCGCTAAGGCTGTTCTTGTGGAATTGGCAAAGTGATATTTGGAAGCCCATAGAGGCTATGGTGAAAAAGGAAATATCTTCCGTTAAAACTGGAAAGAAGCTTGAGAAACTGCTTTGTGTTCTGTTAATTCATCTCAAAGAGATACATCTTTCCTTCAAGAAGCCTTTCGCTAATGCTGTTCTTGTGGAATTGGCAAAGTGATATTTGGAAGCCCATAGAGGGCTATGGTGAAAAAGGAAATATCTTCCGTTAAAAACTGGAAAGAAGCTTTCTGAGAAACTGCTTTGTGTTCTGTTAATTCATCTCACAGAGTTACAGCTTTACCTTCAAGAAGCCTTTCGCTAAGGCTGTTCTTGTGGAATTGGCACAGTGATATTAGGAAGCCCATAGAGGGCTATGGTGAAAAAGGAAATATCTTCCGTTAAAAACTGGAAAGAAGCTTTCTGAGAAACTGCTTTGTGTTCTGTTAATTCATCTCACAGAGTTACAACTTTCACCTCAAGAAGCCTTTCTCTAAGACTGTTCTTGTGGAATTCGCAAAGTGATATTTGGAAGCCCATAGAGGGCTATGGTGAAAAAGGAAATATCTTCCGTTAAAAACTGGAAAGAAGCTTTCTGAGAAACTGCTTTGTGTTCTGATAATTCATCTCACAGAGTTACATCTTTCCCTTCAAGAAGCCTTTCGCTAATGCTCTTCTTGTGGAATTGGCAATGTGATATTTGGAAGCCCATAGAGGGCTATGGTGAAAAAGGAAATATCTTCCGTTAAATACTGGAAAGAAGCTTTCTGAGAAACTGCTTTGTGTTCTGTTAATTCATCTCACAGAGTTACAGCTTTCCCCTCAAGAAGCCTTTCTCTAAGACTGTTTTTGTGGAATTGCCAAAGTGATATTTGGAATCCCTTAGAGGGCTATGGTGAAAAAGGAAATATCTTCAGTTAAAAACGGGAAAGAAGCTTTCTGAGAAACTGCTTTGTGTTCTGTTAATTCATCTCAATGTGATACATCTTTCCCTTCAAGTAGCCTTTCGCTAGTTCTGTTCTTGTGGAATTGGCAAAGTGATATTTGGAAGCCCATAAGGGCTATGGAGAAAAAGGAAATATCCTCCTTTAGAAACTAGAAAGAAGCTTTCTGAGAATCTGCTTTATGTTCTGATAATTCATCTCACAGAGTTACATCTTTACCTTCAAGAAGCCTTTCGCTAAGGCTGTTCTTGTGGAATTGGCAAAGTGATATTTGGAACCCCTTAGAGGGCTATGGTGAAAAAGGAAATATCTTCCGTTTAAAACTGGAAAGAAGCTTTCTGAGAAACTGCTTTGTGTTCTGTTAAGTCATCTCAAAGAGATACAGCTTTCCCCTCAAGAAGCCTTTTTCTAAGGCTGTTCTTGTGGAATTGGCAAAGTGATATTTGGAAGCCCTTAGAGGGCTGTGGTGAAAAAGGAAATATCTTCCATTAAAAACTGGTAAGAAGCTTTCTGAGAAACTGCTTTGTGTTCTGTTAATTCATCTCACAGAGTTACATCTTTCCCTTCAAGAAGCCTTTCGCTAGGGCTGTTCTTGTGGAACTGGCAAAGTGATATTTGGAAGCCCATAGAGGGCTATGGTGAAAAAGGAAATATCTTCCGTGAAAAACTGGAAAGAAGCTTTCTGAGACACTGCTTTGTGTTCTGATAATTTATCTCACCGAGTTACATCTTTCCCTTCAAGAAGCCTTTCGCTAATGCTGTTCTTGTGGAACTGGCAAAGTTATATTTGGAAGCACATTGAGGTCTATGGTGAAAAAGGAAATATCTTCGGTTAAAAACTGGAAAGAAGCTTTCTGAGAAACTGCTTTGTGTTCTGTTAATTCATCTCACAGAGTCACATCTCTCCCTTCAAGAAGCCTTTCGCTAAGGCTGTTCTTGTGTAATTGGCAAAGTGATATTTGGAAGCCCATAGAGGGCTACGGTGAAAAAGGAAATATCTTACGTTAAAAAGTGGAAAGAAGCTTTCTGAGAAACTGCTTTGTGTTCTGTTAATTCATCTCACAGAGTTACAGCTTTCACCTCAAGAAGCCTTTCTCTAAGATTGTTTTTGTGGAATTTGCAAAGTTGATATTAGGAAGCCCATAGAGGGCTATGGTGAAAAAGGAAATATCTTCCTTAAAAACTTGAAAGAAGCTTTCTGAGAAACTGCTTTGTGTTTTGGTAATTCATCTCACAGAGGTACATCTTTACCTTCAATAAGCCTTTCGATAAGACTGTTCTTGTGGAATTGGCAAACTGATATTTGGAAGCCCATAGAGGGCTATGGTGAAAAAGGAAATATCTTCAGTTAAAAACGGGAAAGAGGCTTTCTGAGAAACTGCTTTGTGTTCTGTTAATTCATCTCACAGAGTTAGAGGTTTCCCTTCAAGAAGCCTGTCTCTAAGTCTGTTCTTGTGTAATTGGCAAGGTGATATTGGGAAGCCCATAGAGGGCTATGGTGAAAAAGGAAATATCTTCCTTTAAAAACTGGAAAGAAGCTTTCTGAGAAACTGCTTTGTGTTCTGTTAATTCATCTCACAGAGTTACATCTTTCCCTTCAAGAAGCCTTTCGCTAATGCTGTTCTTGTGGAATTGGCAAAGTGATATTTGGAAGCCCATAGAGGGCTATGGTGGAAAAGGAAATATCTTCCGTTAAATACTGGAAAGAAGCTTTCTGAGAAACTGCTTTGTGTTCTGTTAATTCATCTCACAGAGTTACAGCTTTCCCCTCAAGAAGCCTTTCTCTAAGACTGTTCTTGTGGAATTGGCAAAGTGATATTTGGAAGCCCATAGAGGGCTATGGTGAAAAAGGAAATATCTTCCGTTAAAAACTGGAAAGAAGCTTTCTGAGAAACTGCTTTTTGTTCTGTTAATTCATCTCACAGAGTTACAGCTTTCACCTCAAGAAGCCTTTCTCTAAGACTGTTCTTGTGTAATTTGCAAAGTTGATATTAGGAAACCCATAGAGGGCTATGGTGAAAAGGAAATATCTTCCTTAAAAACTTGAAAGAAGCTTTCTGAGAAACTGCTTTGTGTTTTGGTAATTCATCTCACAGAGGTACATCTTTACCTTCAATAAGCCTTTCGATAAGAGTGTTCTTGTGGAATTGGCAAACTGATATTTGGAAGCCCATAGAAGGCTATGGTGAAAAAGGAAATATCTTCAGTTAAAAACGGGAAAGAGGCTTTCTGAGAAACTGCTTTGTGTTCTGTTAATTCATCTCACAGAGTTAGAGGTTTCCCTTCAAGAAGCCTGTCTCTAAGTCTGTTCTTGTGTAATTGGCAAGGTGATATTGGGAAGCCCATAGAGGGCTATGGTGAAAAAGGAAATATCTTCCATTAAAAACTGAAAAGAAGCTTTCTGAGAAACTGCTTTGTGTTCTGTTAATTCTTCTCACAGAGTTACATCTTTCCCTTCAAGAAGCCTTTCGCTAAGGCTGTTCTTGTGGAATTGGCAAAGTGATATTATAAAGCCTATAGAGGGCTATGGTGAAACAGGAAATATCTTCCGTTAAAAACTGGAAAGAAGCTTTCTGAGAAACTGCTTTGTGTTCTGTTATTTCATCTCACAGAGTTACATCTTTCCCTTCAAGAAGCCTTTCGCTAATGCTGTTCTTGTGGAATTGGCAAAGTGATATTTGGAAGCCCATAGAGGGCTATGGTGGAAAAGGAAATATCTTCCGTTAAATATTGGAAAGAGGCTTTCTGAGAAAATGCTTTGTGTTCTGTTAATTCATCTCACAGAGTTACAGCTTTCCCCTCAAGAAGCCTTTCTCTAAGACTGTTCTTGTGGAATTGGCAAAGTGATATGTGGAAGCCCATAGAGGGCTATGGTGAAAAAGGAAATATCTTCCGTTAAAAACTGGAAAGAAGCTTTCTGAGAAACTGCTTTGTGTTCTGTTAATTCATCTCACAGAGTTACAGGTTTCACCTCAAGAAGCCTTTCTCTAAGACTGTTCTTTTGGAATTCGGAAAGTGATATTTGGAAGCCCATAGAGGGCTATGGTGAAGAAGGAAATATCTTCGGTTAAAACTGCAAAGAAGCTTTCTGAGAAACTGCTTTGTGTTCTGTTAATTCATCTCACAGAGTTACAGCTTTCCCTTCAAGAAGCCTTTCACAAAGGCTGTTCTTGTGGAATAGGCAAAGTGATATTTGGAAGCCCATAGAGGGTTATGGTGAAAAAGGAAGTGTCTTCCGTTAAAAACTGGAAAGAAGCTTTCTGAGAAACTGCTTTGTGTTCTGTTAATTCATCTCACAGATTTACACCTTTCACCTCAAGAAGCCTTTCTCTAAGACTGTTCTTGTGGAATTTGCAAAGTTGATATTAGGAAGCCCATAGAGGGCTATGGTGAAAAAGGAAATATCCTCTTTAAAAAGTGGAAAGAAGCTTTCTAAGAAACTGCTTTGTGTTCTGATAATTCATCTCACAGAGTTACATCTTTCCCTTCAAGAAGCCTTTCGCTAAGGCTGTTCTTGTGAAATTGGCAAAGTGATATTTGGAAGCCCTTAGAGAGCTATGGTGAAAAAGGAAATATCTTCCTTAAAAACTTGAAAGAAGCTTTCTGAGAAACTGCTTTGTGTTTTGGTAATTCATCTCACAGAGGTACATCTTTACCTTCAGTAAGCCTTTCGATAAGACTGTTCTTGTGGAATTGGCAAACTGATATTTGGAAGCCCATAGAGGGCTATGGTGAAAAAGGAAATATCTTCAGTTAAAAACGGGAAAGAGGCTTTCTGAGAAACTGCTTTGTGTTCTGTTAATTCATCTCACAGAGTTACAGCTTTCCTTCAAGAAGCCTGTCTCTAAGTCTGTTCTTGTGGAATTGGCAAGTGATATTGGAAGCCCATAGAGGCTATGGTGAAAAAGGAAATATCTTCCATTAAAAACTGAAAAGAAGCTTTCTGAGAAACTGCTTTGTGTTCTGTTAATTCTTCTCACAGAGTTACATCTTTCCCTTCAAGAAGCCTTTCGCTAAGGCTGTTCTTGTGGAATTGGCAAAGTGATATTATAAAGCCCATAGAGGGCTATGGTGAAAAGGAAATATCTTCCGTTAAAACTGGAAAGAAGCTTTCTGAGAAACTGCTTTGTGTTCTGTTATTTCATCTCACAGAGTTACATCTTTCCTTCAAGCAGCCTTTTCGCTAATGCTGTTCTTGTGGAATTGGCAAAGTGATATTTGGAAGCCCATAGAGGGCTATGGTGAAAAAAAATATCTTCCGTTAAATACTGGAAAGAAGCTTTCTGAGAAACTGCTTTGTGTTCTGTTAATTCATCTCACAGAGTTACAGCTTTCCCCTCAAGAAGCCTTTCTCTAAGACTGTTCTTGTGGAATTGGCAAAGTGATATTTGGAAGCCCATAGAGGGCTATGGTGAAAAAGGAAATATCTTCCGTTAAAAACTGGAAAGAAGCTTTCTGAGAAACTGCTTTGTGTTCTGTTAATTCATCTCACAGAGTTACAGCTTTCACCTCAAGAAGCCTTTCTCTAAGACTGTTCTTTTGGAATTCGGAAAGTGATATTTGGAAGCCCATAGAGGGCTATGGTGAAGAAGGAAATATCTTCGGTTAAAACTGCAAAGAAGCTTTCTGAGAAACTGCTTTGTATTCTGTTAATTCATCTCACAGAGTTACATCTTTCCCTTCAAGAAGCCTTTCGCTAAGGCTGTTCTTGTGAAATTGGCAAAGTGATATTTGGAAGCCCTTAGAGAGCTATGGTGAAAAAGGAAATATCTTCCGTTTAAAACTGGAAAGAAGCTTTCTGAGAAACTGCTTTGTGTTCTGTTAAGTCATCTCAAAGAGATACATCTTTCCCTTCAAGAATCTTGTCGCTAAGTCTGGTCTTGTGGAATTGGCAAAGTGATATTTGGAAGCCCATAGAGGGCAATGGTGAAAAAGGAAATATCTTCCGTTAAAAAATGGAAAGAAGCTTTCTGAGAATCTGCTTTGTGTTCTGTTAATTCATCTCACAGAGTTACAGCTTTCACCTCAAGAAGCCTTTCTCTAATACTGTTCTTGTGGAATTTGCAAAGTGATATTTCGAAGCCCTTAGAGGTCTATGGTGAAAAACGAAATACCTTCCTTTAAAAACTGGAAAGAAGCTTTCTGCGAAACTGCTTTGTGTTCTGATAATTCATCTCACAGAGTTACAGCTTTCCCCTCAAGAAGCCTTTCTCTAAGACGGTTTTTGTGGAATTGCCAATGAGATATTCGGAAGCCCATAGAGGGCAATGGTGAAAAAGGAAATATCTTACTTTAAAAACTGGAAAGAAGCTTTCTGAGAAACTGCTTTGTGTTCTGTTAATTCATCTCACAGAGTTACAGCTTTCACCTCAAGAAGCCTTTCTCTAATACTGTTCTTGTGGAATTTGCAAAGTGATATTTCGAAGCCCTTAGAGGTCTATGGTGAAAAACGAAATACCTTCCTTTAAAAACTGGAAAGAAGCTTTCTGCGAAACTGCTTTGTGTTCTGATAATTCATCTCACAGAGTTACAGCTTTCCCCTCAAGAAGCCTTTCTCTAAGACGGTTTTTGTGGAATTGCCAATGAGATATTCGGAAGCCCATAGAGGGCAATGGTGAAAAAGGAAATATCTTACTTTAAAAACTGGAGAGAAGCTTTCTGAGAAACTGCTTTGTGTTCTGTTAATTCATCTCACAGAGTTACAGCTTTCCCCTAAAGAAGCCTTTCTCTAAGACTGTTCTTCTGGAATTGGCAAAGTGATATTTGGAAGCCCATAGAGGTCTATGGTGAAAAACGAAACACCTTCCTTTAAAAACTGGAAAGAAGCTTTCTGAGAATCTGCTTTGTGTTCTGTTAATTCATCTCACAGAGTTACAACTTTCAACTCAAGAAGCCTTTCTCTAAGACTGTTCTTGTGGAATTCGGAAATTGATATTTGGAAGCCCGTAGAGGGCTATGGTGAAAAAGGAAATATCTTCCGTTAAAAACTGGAAAGAAGCTTTCTGAGAAACTGCTTTGTGTTCTGATAATTCATCTCACAAAGTTACAACTTTCCCTTCAAGAAGCCTTTCGCTAATGCTCTTCTTGTGGAATTGGCAAAGTGATATTTGGAAGCCCATAGAGGGCTATGGTGAAAAAGGAAATATCCTCCTTTAAAAACTGGAAAGAAGCTTTCTGAGAAACTGCTTTGTGTTCTGATAATTCAACTCACAGAGTTACATCTTTACCTTCCAGAAGCCTTTCGCTAAGGCTGTTCTTGGGTAATTGGCAAAGTGATATTTGGAAGCCCTTAGAGGGCTATGTTGAAAAAGGAAATATCTTCCGTTTAAAACTGGAAAGAAGCTTTCTGAGAAACTGCTTTGTGTTCTGTTAATTCATCTCACAGAGTTACAGCTTTCCACTCAAGAAGCCTTTCGCTAAGGCTGTTCTTGTGGAATTGGCAAAGTGATATTATGAAGCCAATAGAGGGCTATGGTGAAAAAGGAAATATCTTCAGTTAAAAACGTGAAAGAAGCTTTCTGAGAAACTGCTTTGTGTTCTGTTAATTCATCTCAAAGAGTTACATCTTTCCCTTCAAGAAGCCTTTCGCTAATGCTGTTCTTGTGGAATTGGCAAAGTGATATTTGGAAGCCCATAGAGGGCTATGGTGGAAAAGGAAATATCTTCCGTTAAATACTGGAAAGAAGCTTTCTGAGAAACTGCTTTGTGTTCTGTTAATTCATCTCACAGAGTTACAGCTTTCCCTCAAGAAGCCTTTCTCTAAGACTGTTCTTGTGGAATTGGCAAAGTGATATTTGGAAGCCCATAGAGGGCTATGGTGAAAAAGGAAATATCTTCCGTTAAAAACTGGAAAGAAGCTTTCTGAGAAACTGCTTTGTGTTCTGTTAATTCATCTCACAGAGTTACAGCTTTCACCTCAAGAAGCCTTTCTCTAAGACTGTTTTTGTGGAATTGCCAAAGTGATATTTGGAATCCCATAGAGGGCTATGGTGAAAAAGGAAATATCTTCAGTTAAAAACGGGAAAGAAGCTTTCTGAGACACTGCTTTGTGTTCCGTTAATTCATCTCAAAGAGGTACATCTTTCCCTTCAAGAAGCCTTTCGCTAAGGCTGTTCTTGTGGAATTGGCAAAGTGATATTAGGAAGCCCATAGAGGTCTATGGTGAAAAAGGAAATATCTTTCATTAAAAACTGGAAAGAAGCTTTCTGAGAAACTGCTTTGTGTTCTGTTAATTCATCTCACAGAGTTACAGCTTTCCCTCAAGAAGCCTTTTTCTAAGACTGTTCTTGTGGAATTGGCAAAGTGATATTTGGAATCCCATAGAGGGCTATGGTGAAAAAGGAAATATCTTCCA
>JAKFHT010003066.1:0-11790 GCA_023783455.1 Erythrocebus patas | reverse complement strand
ATTGAATTTAATACCTAACATAAAGATCTTAATAAAAATTAGAGTCCATAAAAATCTAATTATACTTATGATTTATATTTTGAATAGCCAAATCGGTCCGGTTTGAGTCCAGTTTGAGCCGGTCAAAACTGGTTTTAGACGGTTTGAGTCGGTTAAACCGTTTGAGCCGGTCTGGTCGGTTTGAGTCTGGTTTGAGCCGTTCTGGTCTGGTTTGAGCCGGTCAAAACCGTATGAGTCCGGTTTGAGTCCGGTTTGAGTCTGGTTTGAGTCGGTCAAAACCGGTTTCAGTTTGAGTCCGGTTTGAGGGGTGTTTGAGATGGTCTCGTCCGGTTTGAGCCTGTCAAAACCGGTTGGAACAGGTCTGGGCCTGTTTGAGTCCGGTTTGAGCTGGTCAAAATCGGTTTGAGCCGGTCTGGCCTGGTTTGATCTGGTGAAAACTCGTATGAGTCCGGTTTGAGCCTGTCAAAACCGGTTTGAGATGTTCTGGTCCGGTTTGAGGTTGTTTGAGCCGGTCTGGTCTAGTTTGAGCCCGTTTGAGCCGGTCTGGTCCGGTTTGAGCCGGTCTGTTCCAGTTTGAGTCCGATTTGAGCCGTTCAAAACCGGTTTGAGACGGTCTGGTCCGGTTTGAGTCCTTTTTGAGCCAGTCAAAAATGGTTTGACCTGGTCTGGTCTGGTTTGAGTCCGGTTTGAGCTGGTCAAAATCGGTTTGAGCCGGTCTGGCGTGGTTTGATCTGGTCAAAACCCGTTTGACTCTGGTTTGAGCCGGTCAAAACCGGTTTGAGCCAGTCTGGTCCGGGTTGAGTCCGGTTTGAGCCAGTCAAAACAGGTTTGAGATGGTCTGGTCCGGTTTGAGTCCGGTTTGAACCAGTCAAAATCGGTTTGAGCCGGTCTGCCTTGGTTTGATCCGGTCAAAACCCCTATGAGTCCGGTTTCAGCCGGTGAAAACCGGTTTGAGATGTTCTGGTCCGGTTTGAGCCGGTTTGAGCCGGTGTGGTCTAGTTTTGGCCGGTTTGAGCTGGTCTGTTCCTGTTTGAGCCGGTCTGTTCCAGTTTGAGTCCGATTTGAGCCGTTCAAATAGGGTTTGAGATGGTCTGGTCCGGTTTGAGTCCGGTTTGAGCCAGTCAGAAAAGGTTTGAGCTGGTCTGGTCCGGTTTGAGTACAGTTTGAGCCAGTGAAAATCGGTTTGAACCTTTCTGGCCTGGTTTGATCTGGTCAAAACCCGTTTGCCTCTGGTTTGAGCCGGTCAAAACTGGTTTGAGCTGTTCTGGTCCAGTTTGATACGGCTTGAGGCAGTCTGGTCTCGTTTGAGCCGGTTCAAACCAGTTTTAGCCGGTCTGGTCCTGTTTGAGTCCGGTTTGAGCCTGTCAAAACCGTTTTGAGCCGTTCTGGCCTGGTTTGATGTGGTCAAAATCCGTTTGACTCTGGTTTGAGCCAGTAAAAACTGGTTTGAGCCGTTCTGGTCTGGTTTGATATGTCTTGAGGGAGTCTGGTATCGTTTGAGCCGGTTCAAACCAGTTTTACCCGGTCTGGTCTGGTTTGAGTCCAGTTTGAGCCGTTCAAAACCTGGTAGACCCGGTCTGGTCCGTAATGAGATGGTGAAAACCGGTTTGAGCCAGTCTAAGAGCCGGTCTGGTGCGGTTTGATCCGGTTGGAGCCGGTCAAAACACGTTTGAGTCCGTTTGGAGGCGGTGTGGTCCGTTCCAGTTTGAGCCGGTCAAAACCGGTTTGAGCCGGTCTGGTCCGGTATGAGTCCGGTTTGAGCCAGTCAAAACAGGTTTCAGCCGTTCTGGTCCGGTTAGAGTCCGGTTTGAGCTGGTGAAAATCGGTTTGAGCCGGTCCGGCCTGGTTTGATCTGGTCAAAACCCGTTTGAGTGCGGTTTGAGCCGGTCAAAATTGGTTTGAGATGTTCCTTTCTGGTTTGAGCCGGTTTGAGACGGTCTGGTCTGGCTTGAGCCGGTTTGAACCGGTCTGTTACTGTTTGAGCCGGTCTGTTTTTGTTTGAGTCCGGTTTGAGCCGTTCAAAACCGGTTTGAGCCGCTCTAGTCCGGTTTGAGTCCGGTTTCAGCCGGTCAAAACCGGTTTGAGCCTGTCTGTTCCAGTTTGACTCCTTTTTGAGCCAGTCCAAACAGGTTTGAGCCGGTCTGGTCCGGTTTGAGTCCAGTTTGAGCCGGTCAAAACCGGTTTGAGCCGGTCTGGCCTGGTTGGATCTGGTCATAACTCGTTTGAGTCCGGTTTGAGCCGGTCAAAACGGGTTTGAGCCGGTCTGGTCCGGTTTGAGTCCGGATTGAGTCCAGTTTGTGCCGGTCTGGTCCAGATTGAGCTGGTCAAAACCGGTTTGAGGCCGTCTCGTCCGGTTTGAGTCACTCAAAACTGGTTTGAGCCGGTCTAATACGGTCAAAACATGTTTGAGCCGGACTACTCGGATTTGAGTCCGTTTGAGGAGGTAAAAAGCGGTTTCAGTCCGGTTTGAGCGGTCTGGTTCGGTTTGAACTGTTTACAGATCAAAACCGGTTTGAGCCGGTCTGGTTCGGTTTGAGACGGTCAAAACCGTTTGAGCCGGTCAATACGGTCAAAATAGGTTTGAGCCGGTCTGGTCCGGTTTGAGTCAGTTTCAGCCGTCAAAACCGGTTTGAGTCGGTCTGGTTCGGTTTGAACTGCTCAAAACCGGTTTGAGCCGGTCTGGTCTGGTTTGAGTCTGGTTTGAGCCGGTCTGGTCGGGTTAGAGCCGGTCTGGTCGGGTTTGAGCCGGTCAAAACCGGTTTGAGCCTGCCTCATCCGTTTGAGCTGGTCAAAACCGGTTTGAGCCGGTCTGCTGTTTGATCCGTTTGAGCTGGTCTGGTCCGGTTTGATTAGATTTGAGCCGGTCAAAACCGGTTTGAGCCTATCTGGTCGGGTTTGAGTCCGTTTGAGCAGGTCAAAACCGGTTTGAGCCGGTCTGTTTGAGCCGGTCTGGTGGTTTGATCTGGTCAAAACCGGTTTGAGCTGGTCTGGTTTGAGTCCTTGAGCAGGTCAAAACCGGTTTGAGCCGGTCTGGTGGTTTGATCTGGTCAAAACCGTTTGAGTCTGGTTTGAGTCAAAACCGGTTTGAGTCAGTCTGAGTCCTGGTTTGAGCCAGTCAAAACAGATTTGAGCCGGTCTGGTCTGGTTTGAGTCTGGTTTGAGCCGGTCAAAAACGGTTTGAGCCGGTCTGGCCGGGTTTGATCCGGTCAAAACCCGTATGAGTACGGATTGAGCCGGTGAAAACCAGTTTGAGATGTTCTGGTCCGGTTTGAGCCAGTTTGAGCCGGTCTGGTCTGGCTTGAGCCGGTTTGAGCCGGTCTGTTACTGTTTGAGCCGGTCTGTTCCTGTTTGAGACCGGTTTGAGCCGTTCAAACCCGGTTTGAGGCGGTCTAGTCCGGTTTGAGTCCGGTTTCAGCCGGTCAAAACCGGTTTGAGCCTGTCTGTTCCGGTTTGAGTCCTTTTTGAGCCAGTCAAAACAGGTTTGAGCCGGTCTGGCCCGGTTTGAGTCCAGTTTGAGCCGGTCAAAACCGGTTTGAGCTGGTATGGCCTGGTTTGATCTGGTCACAACCCGTTTGAGTCCGGTTTAAGCCGGTCAAAACGGGTTTGAGTCGGTCTGGCCTGGTTTGATCCGGTCAAAACCCGTATGAGTACGGATTGAGCCGGTGAAAACCAGTTTGAGATGTTCTGGTCCGGTTTGAGCCAGTTTGAGCCGGTCTGGTCTGGCTTGAGCCGGTTTGAGCCGGTCTGTTACTGTTTGAGCCGTTCTGTTCCTGTTTGAGTCCGGTTTGAGCCGTTCAAAACCGGTTTGAGGTGGTCTAGTCCGGTTTGAGTCCGGTTTCAGCCGTTCAAAACCGGTTTGAGCCTGTCTGTTCCGGTTTGAGTCCTTTTTGAGCCAGTCAAAACAGGTTTGAGTCGGTTTGAGTCCGGTTTGAGTCCAGTTTGAGCCATTCAAAACCGGTTTGAGCCGTTCAAAACCGGTTTGAGCTGCTCTAGTCCGGTTTGAGTCCGGTTTCAGCCGGTCAAAACCGGTTTGAGCCTGTCTGTTCCGGTTTGAGTCCTTTTTGAGCCAGTCAAAACAGGTTTGAGCCGGTCTGGTCCGGTTTGAGTCCAGTTTGAGCCGGTCAAAACCGGTTTGAGCTGGTATGGCCTGGTTTGATCTGGTCACAACCCGTTTGAGTCCGGTTTAAGCCGGTCAAAACGGGTTTGAGTCGGTCTGGCCTGGTTTGATCCGGTCAAAACCCGTATGAGTACGGATTGAGCCGGTGAAAACCAGTTTGAGATGTTCTGGTCCGGTTTGAGCCAGTTTGAGCCGGTCTGGTCTGGCTTGAGCCGGTTTGAGCCGGTCTGTTACTGTTTGAGCCGGTCTGTTCCTGTTTGAGTCCGGTTTGAGCCGTTCAAAACCGGTTTGAGGTGGTCTAGTCCGGTTTGAGTCCGGTTTCAGCCGGTCAAAACCGGTTTGAGCCTGTCTGTTCCGGTTTGAGTCCTTTTTGAGCCAGTCAAAACAGGTTTGAGCCGGTCTGGTCCGGTTTGAGTCCAGTTTGAGCCATTCAAAACCGGTTTGAGCCGCTCAAGTCCGGTTTGAGTCCGGTTTCAGCTGATCAAAACAGGTTTGAGCCTGTCTGTTCTGGTTTGAGTCCTTTTTGAGCCAGTCCAAACAAGTTTGAGCCGGTCTGGTCCGGTTTGAGTCCAGTTTGAGCAGGTCAAAACCGGTTTGAGCCGGTCTGGCCTGGTTTGATCTGGTCATAACCCGTTTGAGTCCGGTTTGAGCCGGTCAAAACGGGTTTGAGCCGGTCTGGTCCGGTTTGAGTCTGGTTTGAGTCCAGTTTGTGCCGGTCTGGTCCAGATTGAGCCGGTCAAAACCGGTTTGAGGCCGTCTCGTCTGGTTTGAGTCACTCAAAACTGGTTTGAGCCGGTCTAATACGGTCAAAACATGTTTGAGCCGGACTACTCGGATTTGAGTCCGGTTTGAGGAGGTAAAATCCGGTTTCAGTCCAGTTTGTGCCGGTCTGGTTCCGGTTTGAATCCGCTTTACAGATCAATACCGGTTTGAGCCGGTCTGGTTCGGTTTGAGACGGTCAAAACCGGTTTGAGCCGGTCTAATACGGTCAAAATAGGTTTGAGCCGGTCTGGTCCGGTTTGAGTCCAGTTTCAGCCCGTCAAAACCGGTTTGAGTCGGTCTGGTTCGGTTTGAACCGTTCAAAACCGGTTTGAGCCGGTCTGGTCAGGTTTTAGTTGGTTTGAGCCGGTCTGGTCGGGTTAGAGCCGGTCTGGTCGGGTTTGAGCCGGTCAAAACCGGTTTGAGGCCATCTCATCCTGTTTGAGCTGGTCAAAACCGGTTTGAGCCGGTCTGCTGCTGTTTGATCCGGTTTGAGCTGGTCTGGTCCGGTTTGATTAGGTTTGAGCCCGTCAAAACCGGTTTGAGCCTATCTGGTTGGGTTTGAGTCGCGTTTGAGCAGGTCAAAACCGGTTTGAGCCGGTCTGGTCCGCTTTGAGTCCGGTTTGAACCGGTCAAAACCGGTTTGAGACAGTCTGGTCCAGTTTGAGTCCGGTTTGAGCCAGTCAAAACAGATTTGAGCCGGTCTGGTCTGGTTTGATTCTGGTTTGAGCCGGTCAAAACCGGTTTGAGCCGGTCTGGCCTGGTTTGATCCGGTCAAAACCCGTATGAGTACGGTTTGAGCTGGTGAAAACCAGTTTGAGATATTCTGGTCCGGTTTGAGCCAGTTTGAGCCAGTCTGGTCTGGCTTGAGCCAGTTTGAGCCGGTCTGTTACTGTTTGAGCCGGTCTGTTTTTGTTTGAGTCCGGTTTCAGCCGTTCAAAACCGGTTTGAGCTGCTCTAGTCCGGTTTGAGTCCGGTTTCAGCCGGTCAAAACCGGTTTGAGCCTGTCTGTTCCAGTTTGAGTCCTTTTTGAGCCAGTCCAAACAAGTTTGAGCCGGTCTGGTCCTGTTTGAGTCCAGTTTGAGCCGGTCTGGTCTGGCTTGAGCCGGTTTGAGCCGGTCCGTTCCTGTTTGAGTCCGGTTTGAGCCGTTCAAAACCGGTTTGAGGCGGTCTAGTCCGGTTTGAGTCCCGTTTCAGCCGGTCAAAACCGGTTTGAGCCTGTCTGTTCCGGTTTGAGTCCTTTTTGAGCCAGTCAAAACAGGTTTGAGCCGGTCTGGTCAGGTTTGAGTCCGGTTTGAGGCGGTCAAAATCGGTTTGAGCCGGTCTGGTCTGGTTTGATCTGGTCATAACCCGTTTGAGTCCGGTTTGAGCCGGTCAAAACGGGTTTGAGCCGGTCTGGTCCGGTTTGAGTCTGGTTTCACTCCAGTTTGTGCCGGTCTGGTCCAGATTGAGCCGGTCAAAACCGGTTTGAGGCCGTCTCGTCCGGTTTGAGTCACTCAAAATTGGTTTGAGCCAGTCTAATACGGTCAAAACATGTTTGAGCCGGACTACTCGGATTTGAGTCCGGTTTGAGGAGGTAAAAAGCGGTTTCAGTTCGGTTTGAGCCGGTCTGTTCCGTTCCGGTTTGAATCCGGTTTAAGCAGATCAAAACCGGTTTGAGCCGGTCTGGTTCGGTTTGAGACGGTCAAAACCGGTTTGAGCCGGTCTAATACGGTCAAAATAGGTTTGAGCCAGTCTGGTCCGGTTTGAGTCCAGTTTCAGCCCGTCAATACCGGTTTGAGTAGGTCTGGTTCGGTTTGAAGCGTTCAAAACCGGTTTGAGCCGGTCTGGTCAGGTTTTAGTTGGTTTGAGCCGGTCTGGTCGGGTTAGAGACGGCCTGGTCGGGTTTGAGCCGGTCAAAACCGGTTTGAGCCCGTCTCATCTGGTTTGAGCTGGTCAAAACCGGTTTGAGCCGGTCTGCTGCTGTTTGATCCGGTTTGAGCTGGTCTGGTCCGGTTTGATTAGATTTGAGCTGGTCAAAACCGGTTTGAGCCTATCTGGTCGGGTTTGAGTCCCGTTTGAGCAGGTCAAAACCGGTTTGAGCCGGTCTGGCGTGGTTTGATCTGGTCAAAACCCGTTTGACTCTGGTTTGAGCCGGTCAAAACCGGTTTGAGCCCGTCTGGTCCGGTTTGAGTCCGGTTTGAGCCAGTCAAAACAGATTTGAGCCGGTCTGGTCTGGTTTGATTCTGGTTTGAGCCGGTCAAAACCGGTTTGAGCCGGTCTGGCCTGGTTTGATCCAGTCAAAACCCGTATGAGTACGGATTGAGCCTGTGAAAACCAGTTTGAGATGTTCTGGTCCGGTTTGAGCCAGTTTGAGCCGGTCTGGTCTGGCTTGAGCCGGTTTGAGCCGGTCTGTTACTGTTTGAGCCGGTCTGTTCCTGTTTGAGTCCGGTTTGAGCCGTTCAAAACCGGTTTGAGGTGGTCTAGTCCGGTTTGAGTCCGGTTTCAGCCGGTCAAACCCGGTTTGAGCCTGTCTGTTCCGGTTTGAGTCCTTTTTGAGCCAGTCAAAACAGGTTTGAGCCGGTCTGGTCCGGTTTGAGTCCAGTTTGAGCCGGTCAAAACCGGTTTGAGCTGGTCTGGCCTGGTTTGATCTGGTCAAAACCCGTTTGACTCTGGTTTGAGCCGGTCAAAACAGGTTTGAGCCGGTCTGGCCTGGTTTGATCTGGTCATAACCCGTTTGAGTCCGGTTTGAGCCGGTCAAAACGGGTTTGAGCCGGTCTGGTCTGGTTTGAGTCTGGTTTGAGTCCAGTTAGTGCCAGTCTGGTCCAGATTGAGACGGTCAAATCAGGTTTGAGCTGGTCTGGTCCGGTTTGAGTCTGGTTTAAACCGGTCAAAATCGGTTTGAGCTGGTCTGCCTTGGTTTTATCCGGTCAAAACCCGTATGAGTCCGGTTTCAGCTGGTGAAAACCGGTTTGAGATGTTCTGGTCCAGTTTGAGCCGGTTTGAGCCGATCTGGTCTGGTCCGGTTTGAGTACGGTTTGAGCTGGTGAAAATCAGTTTGAACCTTTCTGGCCTGGTTTGATCTGGTCAAAACCAGTTTTAGCCTGTCTGGTCCGGTTTGAGTCCGGTTTGAGCCAGTCAAAATCGGTTTCAGCCGGTCTGGCCTGGTTTGATCTGGTCAACATCCGTTTGAGTATGGTTTGAGCTGGTGAAAACCGGTTTAAGATGTTCTGGTCTGGTTTGAGCCGGTTTGAGCCGGTCTGGTCTGGCTTAAGCCGGTTTGAGCCGGTCTGTTTCTGTTTGAGCTGGTCTGTTCCTGTTTGAGTCCAGTTTGAGACGTTCAAAACTGGTTTGAGCGGGTCTAGTCCGGTTTGAGTCCGGTTTCAGTCGGTCAAAACCGGTTTGAGCCGGTCTGTTCCGGTTTGAGTCCAGTTTGAGCCAGTCAAAACAGGTTTGAGTCGGTCTGGTCCGGTTTGAGTCCGGTTTGAACCGGTTAAAATCAGTTTGAGCTGGTCTGCCTTGGTTTGATCCGGTCCAAACCCGTATGAGTCCGGTTTCAGCCGGTGAAAACCGGTTTGAGATGTTCTGGTCCGGTTTGAGTCCGGTTTGAACCGGTCAAAATCGGTTTGAGCCGGTCTGGCCTGGTTTGATCTGGTCATAACCCGTTTGAGTCCGGTTTGAGCCGGTCAAAACGGGTTTGAGCCGGTCTGGTCCGGTTTGAGTCTGGTTTGAGCCGGTCAAAACCTGGTAGACCCGGTCTGGTCCGTAATGAGATGGTTAAAACCGGTTTGAGACAGTCTAAGAGCCAGTCCGGTGCGTTTTGATCTGGTTGGAGCTGGTCAAAACACGTTTTAGTCCGTTTTGTTCCGGTCTGGTCCATTCCAGTTTGAGCCGGTCAAAACCGGTTTGAGCCAGTGTGGTTTGGTTTGAGTCCGATAAGAGACAGTCATGACATGTTTGAGCCAGTCTGGTCCAGTTTGAGTCCGGTTTGAGCCGGTCAAAACCGGTTTGAGCCGGTCTGGCCTGGTTTGATCTGGTCATAACCCGTTTGAGTCCGGTTTGAGCCTGTCAAAACGGGTTTGAGCCGGTCTGGTCCGGTTTGAGTCTGGTTTGAATCCAGTTTGTGCCAGTCTGGTCCAGATTGAGCCGGTCAAAACCGGTTTGAGGCCGTCTCGTCCGGTTTGAGTCACTCAAAACTGGTTTGAGCCGGTCTAATATGGTCAAAACATGTTTGAGCCGGACTACTCGGATTTGAGTCTGGTTTGAGGAGGTAAAAAGCGGTTTCAGTCCGGTTTGAGCCGGTCTGTTCCGTTCCGGTTTGAATCCGGTTTAAGCAGATCAAAACCGGTTTGAGCCGGTCTGGTTCGGTTTGAGACGGTCAAAACCGGTTTGAGCAGGTCTAATACGGTCAAAATAGGTTTGAGCCTGTCTGGTCCGGTTTGAGTCCAGTTTCAGCCCGTCAAAACCGGTTTGAGTCGGTCTGGTTCAGTTTGAACCGTTCAAAACCGGTTTGAGCCGGTCTGGTCAGGTTTTAGTTGGTTTGAGCCGGTCTGGTCGGGTTAGAGCCGGTCTGGTCGGGTTTGAGCCGGTCAAAACCGGTTTGAGCCCGTCTCATCCGGTTTGAGCTGGTCAAAACCGGTTTGAGCCGGTCTGCTGCTGTTTGATCCGGTTTGAGCTGGTCTGGTCCGGTTTGATTAGATTTGAGCCGTCAAAACCGGTTTGAGCCTATCTGGTCGGGTTTGAGTCCCGTTTGAGCAGGTCAAAACCGGTTTGAGCCGGTCTGGTCCGCTTTGAGTCCGGTTTGAACCGGTCAAAACCGGTTTGAGCCAGTCTGGTCCAGTTTGAGTCCAGTTTGAGCCAGTCAAAACAGATTTGAGCCGGTCTGGACTGGTTTGATTCTAATTTGAGCCGGTCAAAACCGGTTTGAGCCTGTCTGTTCTGGTTTGAGTCCTTTTTGAGCCAGTCCAAACAAGTTTGAGCCGGTATGGTCCAGTTTGAGTCTGGTTTGAGTCCAGTTTGTGCCGGTCTTGTCCAGATTGAGCCAGTCAAAACCGGTTTGAGGCCGCCTCGTCCGGTTTGAGTCACTCAAAACTGGTTTGAGCCGGTCTAATACGGTCAAAACATGTTTGAGCCGGACTACTCGGATTTGAGTCCGGTTTGAGGAGGTAAAAAGCGGTTTCCGTCCGGTTTGAGTCGGTCTGGTTCGGTTTGAACCGTTCAAAACCGGTTTGAGCCGGTCTGGTTCGGTTTGAGACGGTCAAAACCGGTTTGAGCCGGTCTAATACGGTCAAAATAGGTTTGAGCCGGTCTGGTCCGGTTTGAGTCCAGTTTCAGCCCGTCAAAACCGGTTTGAGTCGGTCTGGTTCGGTTTGAACCGTTCAAAACCTGTTTGAGCCAGTCTGGTCAGGTTTTAGTTGGTTTGAGCCGGTCTGGTCGTGTTAGAGCCGGTCTGGTCGGGTTTGAGCCGGTCAAAACCGGTTTGAGCCCGTCTCATCCGGTTTGAGCTGGTCAAACCGGTTTGAGCCGGTTCTGCTGTTTGATCCGGTATGACCTGGTCTGGTCCGGTTTGATTAGATTTGAGCCGGTAAAAACCGGTTTGAGCCTATCTGGTCGGGTTTGAGTCCCGTTAGAGCAGGTCAAAACCGGTTTGAGCCGGTCTGGTCAGGTTTTAGTTGGTTTGAGCCGGTCTGGTCGGGTTAGAGCCGGTCTGGTCGGGTTTGAGCCGGTCAAAACCGGTTTGAGCCCGTCTCATCCGGTTTGAGCTGGTCAAAACCGGTTTGAGCCGGTCTGCTGCTGTTTGATCCGGTATGACCTGGTCTGGTCCGGTTTGATTAGATTTGAGCCGGTAAAAACCGGTTTGAGCCTATCTGGTCGGGTTTGAGTCCCGTTAGAGCAGGTCAAAACCGGTTTGAGCCGGTCTGGTCAGGTTTTAGTTGGTTTGAGCCGGTCTGGTCGGGTTAGAGCCGGTCTGGTCGGGTTTGAGCCGGTCAAAACCGTTTTGAGCCCGTCTCATCCGGTTTGAGCTGGTCAATACCGGTTTGAGCCGGTCTGCTGCTGTTTGATCCGGTATGAGCTGGTCTGGTCCGGTTTGATTAGATTTGAGCCGGTCAAAACCGGTTTGAGCCTATCTGGTCGGGTTTGAGTCCCATTTGAGCAGGTCAAAACTGGTTTGAGCCGGTCTGGTCCGCTTTGAGTCCGGTTTGAGCCAGTCAAAACAGGTTTGAGATGGTCTGGTTCGGTTTGAGTCCGGTTTGAACCGGTCAAAATCGGTTTGAGCCCGTCTCATCCGGTTTGAGCTGGTCAAAACCGTTTGAGTCCGGTTTGAGCCGTTCAAAACCGGTTTGAGATGTTCTGGTCCTGTTTGAGTCCGGTTTGAGCCAGTCAAACAAGTTTGAGCCGGTCTGGTCTGGTTTGAGTCTGGTTTGATCTGGTCAAACCGGTTTGAGTCCAGTTTGAGTCCGGTTTGAGCCGTCAAATAGGGTTTGAGATGGTCTGGTCCGGTTTGAGTCCGGTTTGAGCCAGTCAAAAATGTTTGAGCTGGTCTGGTCCGGTTTGAGTCGGTTTGAGCCGGTCAAAACGGTTTGAGCCTTTCTGGCCTGGTTTGATCTGGTCAAACCGGTTTGAGATGTTCTGGTCCGTTTGAGTCTGGTTTGAGCGGTCAAAACCGGTTTGAGATGTTCTGGTCGGTTTGAGTCGGTTTGAGTCGGTTTGAGTCAGTTTGAGCCGGTCTGGTCTGGTTTGAGCCGGTTTAAACCAGTTTTAGCCGGTCTGGTCCTGTTTGAGTCTGGTTTGAGCCGTCAAAACCGGTTTGAGCCGTCTCATCCGGTTTGAGCTGGTCAAAACCGGTTTGAGCCGGTCTGCTGCTGTTTGATCCGGTTTGAGCTGGTCTGGTCCGTTTGATTAGATTTGAGCCGTCAAAACCGGTTTGAGCCTCT
>JAKFHT010003065.1:0-11793 GCA_023783455.1 Erythrocebus patas | reverse complement strand
AAGAAGCCTTCGCTAAGGCTGTTCTTGTGGAATTGGCAAGGTGATATTTGGAAGCCCTTAGAGGGCTATGGTGAAAAAGGAAATATCTTCCGTTCAAAACTGGAAAGAAACCTTCTGAGAAACTGCTCTGTGTTCTGTTAATTCATCTCAGAGATATACATCTTTCCATTCAAGAAGCCTTTCGCTAAGGCTGTTCTTGTGGAATTGGCAAAGGGATATTTGGAAGCCCATAGAGGGCTATGGTGAAAAAGGAAATATCTTCCGTTCAAAACTGGAAAGAATCTTTCTGAGAAACTGCTCTGTGTTCTGTTAATTCATCTCACAGAGTTACATCTTTCCCTTCAAGAAGCCTTTCGCTAAGGCTGTTCTTGTGGAGTTGGCAAAGTGATATTTAGAAGGCATAGAGGGCTATGGTGAAAAAGGAAATATCTTCTGTTCAAAACTGGCCCCATCTCTATTAAAAATACAAAAAAAAAAAAAAAAAAAAAAAGAAAGAAAGAAAAGAAAAGAAAAACTCAGGGACTATCTAAATAAATGGGGAGCCATTCCACGTACCTGGATAGAAAGACTCACTATTGTCAACACGTCAATTTTCTATAACTTAACCTATGGATTCACCACAATCCCAATCAAAATTTCACCAAATTATTTTGTGAATAATAAACTAACTCCAAAATTTATATGAAAAGGCAAAAGAACTAGAATAGCCAACACAATATTGAGGAAGAACCAAGTTGGAAGACATACTATTCAACCTCAGGATTTACTACAAATCCATAGTAATCAAAACAGCAGGGCATAGGCAAAATGGTAGACAAACAGATCAATAGAACAGAATAGAGAGCCCAGAAATATGCCTACACAAATATAGTCAATTGATATTTCACAAAGAAGCGATGGGAATTCAATGGAGAAAAGATATTCTTTTCAATAAATGGTGCTGGAACTGGATATTTACATGCAAAAATAAGAATCTATAAATAGACTTTACATATTTCACAAAATTAACTCAAACCAGATCATAGGCCTAAATGTAAAGCATAAAATGATAAAATTCCTAGAAGATAATGTAGAGTCCTAATTAGGGAAGGGGAGTCAGACTCGTGGGAGCAGGGAAACCGAAAAAAAGGGAAGCAGATAAGCTACAAGTCTGCCTTTCTTCATAATCCGGAACACACAGCCCTACTGCACAAACAACTCATAATCTTCCTGTGCCTGGCTACCAGCAGACCCTCGGTTGACATAAAAAATTGCAAGTTAGCTCACTGCACTGATAGCGGCAGGAGGCAGACAAATGCCTAGGCAGATAGGGACAAGTCCCCAGGGAAATCCCACCTCCAAGCCAAGGACAATTTAAAGCCTAAAAGCCAAGCTACAAGTCAAATCCACCGACTGGACTGAGAAGCTGCCTCCCTGCCTGGTGCTCTTTCCTCTGACTGATCCCCGCCCTTCACCTGGTTTACATACACCTACACTTCCTAATTGTTTTTTCACATTGCTGTGCCCACCTTTGGGTGGTGCCTTTGTTTTAACCTTTTTGCACACGCACAAACCAATCAGCATGCACTCCCCTGTTCTGAGCCCATAAAAGCCGGGCTTAGCCACACAAGGAGAGAAACTGCCCCCAGGTCCTCTCTCCACTGAAAGCTGTTCCATCACTCAATAAAATTCTTCTCTGCCTTCCTCATCCTTCAATTGTCAGGGTATCCTCATTCTTCTTGGATGTGAGAAAAGAGCTGGTGAACCCCCCATCTCAGGTAGAAGCTGTAACACAGGCAGGCTGGGGCATGCTGGTCCAGCTGCAGGCTGAGTTGCTGTGCAAGCCAGACTGGGCCAAATGGATGGGGAGCCTCCTGTGTGGCAGGTAGCGTGCCCAAGCAAGGCCCAGGTGTGGGTGTCACTGCCCAGAGGTCCTTGGTGGCAAAATGACTAAGAATCTTGCATCACAACTTTGGCATTATCAGCACTACACAAAGCCCTCTTCAGCATACAGCCTAAGAACTAGCTTATAAAATCTCAGGCAATCCTTTGTTTGCAGTCAGCTTCTTTGTTGCAAGCTGCCCATTGCCTCCCTGGCAATGTATTTTCCTACTTTCTTTAATAAGTCTACCTTCCCTACCTACAACAAGTTAAATTTTTCCTTTTTTTTTTTTTCCTTTTCTTTGAGAGAATCTCACTCTGTCACCCAGGCTGGAGGGCAGTGGTGCAATCTTGGCTCACTGCAACCTTTGCCTCAATGAGGTAAAATTTTTTTTAGAGATGGAGTTTCATTCTTGTTAACCAGGCTGGACTGCAATGGAGTGATCTCGGCTCACAGCAATCTCCGCCTCCCAGGTTCAAGTGATTATCCTGCCTCAGCCTCCCAAGTAGCTGGGATTACAGGCATGTGGCACCACGCCCAACTAATTTTGTATTTTTAGTAGAGGCAGGGTTTCACCATGTTGGTCAGGCTAGTCTCAAACTCCCGACCTCAGGTGATCCACCCACCTCGGCCTCCCAAAGTGCTGGGATTACAGGCATGAGCCACCAAGCCCGGCCAGTAAATTCTTTTATGCCTACACCAGTCCAGATAGTCATCACTCCCTCGCAACAGATACCATAAAAGGAAATGTAGGTGACTTTGGGTTTAGCAATGACTTCATCGATATAACACTGAAAACATCATCGATGAATGGAAAGAATTGATGAGTTGGACCTCATTAAAACTAGAACTTCTGCTAGCAAAAGACACTGTTAAAGATAACAAGATAAGCCACAGACTGAGAGAAAATCTTTACACAACACACACTTAATAAAGGACTGATGTCCAAAATATACAAAGAACTCTTAAAACTCAACAAGAAAATGAACAATCCAATTAAGAATGGGCACAAGATCCAAATAGCCACATCAACAGAAAAAATATTCAGATAACAAATCAGCATGTAAAAAAGATGATCAACATCATACATCCTCAAGGAATTGCAAATTAAAAGAAAAATACATGATACTACACAATTATTAAATTTCCACCCAGTGAATCTAAAATAAAAGTTAAAAAAAAATTTTAGGTCAGGCACAGTGGCTCCCCCCTGTTAATCCCAGCACTTTGGAAGGCTGAGGTGGTTGGATCACCTGAGGTGAGGTGTTCAAGACCAGTCTGGCCAACATAGTGAAACCCTATCTCTACTAAACACACAAAAAAGTAGCCAGCTGTGGTGGTGCATGCCTGTAATCCCAGATACTTGGGAGGCCGAGGTAGGAGAATCATTTCAACCCGGGTGGTGGAGGTTGCAGTGAGTCAAGATCACACCACTGCACTCCAGCCTGGGTGACAAGAATGAGACTCCATCTCAAGAAGAAAACATTTTTAAATTTCCAAAATCCAAAACACTGACAACACCGAATCCTGGGAAAGATAGAGAGCAGCAGGAACTATCACTCATTGCCTGTGGGAATGCAAAATGGCATAGCCACATTGTAAGATTGTTGGGCAGTTTCTTTCAAAATTAAACGTACTTTTACCATATGATCCAGAAGTGCACTCATCAGTATTTATCCAAATAAGTTGAAAACTTGCGTCTGTACAAAAGCCCGCACACAAATGTTTATAGCAACTTTGTTCATAATTGCTAAACTTGAAAGCATCCAAGATGTCCTTCAATCGGTGAGTGGATAAACAATCTGTGGCGTACCTAAACATGAAATATTATTCAATGATAACAAGAAATCAGCTATCAAGCCACAAAAAAGGACACAGAGAAACCTTAAATACTTATTTCTAAGTAGAGTGAAGCCAATCTGAAGGTTCTACACGAACTATGATTCCACCTATATGATATTCCCAAAATGGAAAATTATGGAGTAAAAAGATCAATAGTTGCCAAGGGTAAAGGGAAGAGAAGGAGACAGAAATGAATAGGTCAAGTACAGGTGCAGGGGCCTTTGAAAACAGTATGCTGAGAATAGATAGGGCTCAAGGACAGTATCTCCAACTGAACTTTTAATGAACTCCCGTAGGTGCCAAGAAGGTGGGTAGATAAGAAAGAATATAGAAACAAGGTACTGAGTAGAAGGTTACATGTGGGAAAAGAAAGTTTGTTTTGCATTGCATTCTTTCTGCTGACCTGTTTATGGAGTATAAATAAAGTGAGGCGGAGGCTCTGAGCGCGGCCGCCATGTTCTCTGTGTGTCTTTGTCTTTGTGTGTGTTCTTTCATTCTCCACCACCCCCGGTGCGGCCCCCAACAAGTGGCGCAGCGAGCAGGGTCAGCACGGGTGAGTAGGGGAGAACAAGAAGGGAAACCCCCTAGGAGCGGGTAAGGCTCAGATATTGTTAAGGGGAACCTTCTTAAGCTTTCACTATGGGAATTCCATCTCTCTGGCCTCAGAATATTTATGGCTGTTTCAAGGACTGTTGCTGTCTATGGGAGTAGAAGTGAAAGAAAAAGACTTTGAAGCGATTGTTTGCCCATGTTGAATAACATTGTTACTGGTTTCAGTATCAGACTAAAGTGCAGCTGAATCGGAGAAAATGGTTACAGGTAGTAAAAGCTCTGCTTAGAGCTCTCCAGTTAGGGGATATTATGCCTCTAAAATTGTGGACCTTGTGTAACTCTATCACTCAGACATTAGAGTTACTTGAGACTGATTCGGAGTGTGGTAATGTAGCCACAGGAGGAAAGGTATCTGAGGATTTGGAAAAATAAAATAAAATAAAATAAATCTGAAATGGAGCCCATTTGTGCCAGGGTAGCAAAAGGGGGAGAAGAGAAAAAGCCAGCTCTTCCTTCTTCTAAGGGAAATTCTGACATGCAGTGTATTATGGAAATGCTTCAACAAATATTACAGATACATTCTTCTAATTCACCTTTGTGAGCTTTCCCTGTTTCTTTTCCTTCTGCCCTGTTAAAAGAGGATTTTCCAGTGCCTCCAACCCCCCGGCTTCCTTATCTTTACCTTTGTTTGGCAAAGTTTTCTCAGTGCCTTGCCCGCCATTGGGGGAGGGAAAAAAGGAAAAGATAAAAAAAAAAAAATTTAAGGAGCTGGATCTGTTTCCAATTATTTGTGCTTCTTTTGCTCCTAATGCTCAGTTTTCAAATGGTGGCAATAATGTCCAATTTAATGCCTTACAAATTAAATTTTTATAAGAAATGAAAGCTGCCATTTCTAACTATGAACCTCTATCCTTGGTCTTCTTGATATTTTTTCATCAGAAAATTTGATAATTCCTATAGACTGGAAGACTTTGGGGAAGGCTTTTCTTGATCGTTCTCAGTGGTTACAATTGCACAGCTGGTAAATGAACAAGGCGCATGTACAGGCTAGAAAAATGTTATGTGTGATCCCCAGGAGCCACTGAGGAACAACTCACAGGCACGGGCCAATATGCTACTCTTAATGCTCAGGCTGGTCTAGATGATGTTGCCCTTACTCAAATCAAGACTTTGTTTTAAGGGCCTAAAATAAGGTAGAGATAACAGGAAAATCTTCCCTTTCCTCTGTGAAGATTTTACAGGGCACAAATGAACAATATTCAGATTTCGTAGCCGTCTTCAGGATGCTGTCTTGAAAATTGTGGGTGCTGACCTTGCTTCAAAAATTTTGTTACAAACATTGTCTTTTAAAAATGCTTATGCTGACTATCAAAAATTGTTAAAATCATTAAAGGCCAATGGGGCCAATTTAGACAAATATATTAAAACTTGTGTTAGTGTTGGAGGGGCTATTTATAATGCTCAATTATTTGCTGGAGCTTTATCTAAAGCCTTAAAAGGAAATAACAAACAAGGTGTTTGCTTTCAGTGTGGTAAACCTAGACATTTCAAAAAAGAATGTCATAAAAATTGAACACTTTTATCCCTCAAGGCAGAAAGCTGCCTTCAGAGGTGTACAAATGTTGTGGTAAAGGTCGACATTGGACAAATAAATGTCATTTCAAAACTGATAAAAGTGGAAATTTACTGTCTCCTCTCCTGGGAAATGGGAGCTGGGGCCCACAGGCTTGGGGCCCCAACAATTTATGTCACCAGGTCTGAAAGTGTAGTTGGTTTATCAGTCTTTACAAATGAGAAATATAAGAAAGGAAAAGAATGCACAAACTAACTAGGTTTCTTGTAATCACTAAACTAGTCAAAGGACCAAAAAATACAAGATCAGCATGACTCTGAAGGATGTGAGATTATGGTTCTGCACTTGTTACATTAAAGAGCTAAAATTAATAGACGTAATATTAACAATAATAACAGTAATAATAGCCATAGTATACTGAGTACTTACTATGTGTCTACTACTGTGAAAAAATCTTCACTTGCATTTAGTTCTTCCAACATCCCTTTAAGACTGACAAATTTTATAATTATTACCATTTTGTAGACAGGAAAACAGAGTTAAGACAGTTTTATAAATGTATCCAAGGTCATATAGCTATTATATTTTGAAAATATGACTTTCTGTCCCCAGAGCTTACATGCTTAACCCTTTCCTCTAGACTGCTCTATAAAGTACAAAAATGGTAGTCACCCTCCTTGGAATAATCGGAGGAAAGAAAAATCAATAACTAAGTAAAAGTTGTATCTCAGCACCAGATCCAATCCCAATTTCAAGTATCCATTTAGCCTTGGATAGCATCACTGTGTTTTGAAAACCAAAATCCGTTGAGTATTTTGTGGTCCACCATCTTTTACAAAGCAGATACTCTATTGAATAGTAAGCTATGAACTAAATTTCTGTACCTGTAATCACCTTATTTGTTTACAAATATTTGTTATTGACTAAATCTGCATACAATACCCAGTGAGCAATGGCCTACAACATCAAGGAATAAATTCAGGTCCTCCTTAAGGATCCCACACCTTACCCCAGTTTCTCAGCTTTATGTGGCAACTAAGCAGAGCGCCGCTGCTGACTTAGCTATTACTCAGCCTTAAACTTTGTCTCCTAATAGAGGAGTATATGAATTAGCCATTAGAGAGTGTGGCCCTTTGCCAAAAGGACATGATGTTACTAATAAAAGTCTTATTATGGTTTAAGTCTCACAATTTATATGCCTAGAGGCAGGGGAACGTATTCTCAATAGGGAGGGTTTGGTAGCACAGAAAAAACTGTTTTTTGGGAAACTTTAGTTTCTAATCAAAAGCCCTTATGTTCATTGCACATTATTGAAATAGTTTTTAAAGGGTTAATTGATACGGTGGTAAATATGTCTATTATTTGTTTAAATTAGAGGCCTATACAATAGGAAAAAAGACAAGTTGCAGTTATACTCACTGGCTTGGGTGCTGCTTCTGTGGTTTATCAAGACGTAGAACCTTTAACCTATGTCGGTCCTAAAGGTTAACAAGGTCAAGTGTTTTTTTTTTTTATTTTTATATTGTTCCTATCAATATTAATTTTTGGGAACAAGATTTTTCACAACAATTTGCTGCTTTTTTAAACATTTCTCATATTTCCTCAGCTGCCAAAAATATGATGTTCAAAATGGGCTACAATCCTTTAAACTCATAGCCACCACTCCTATTTATATGAAACAGTGACCATTATTTAAAGAAATACTTAGGACTCTAAAAGAGTAAGTCAAAAAACAAATGGCTGAGAGGAATATAAAGCCACGTATTTCTGCATGGAATTCCCGTCTTTGTCTTGTCTTAAAACTATAAATGTTTACATTAAACCTAGGAAAGTTTACAGCCTGGTCTTCCTAATCCTGCCCTTATCCCACAAAGTTAAAATTAATGGTCATAGATCTCAAAATTGTTTTTCTCTATTCAGTTACAACATCTTTTTCTATTCTAGAAGGAGACAGTCACTTGGACAACTCACGCCATTTAACTCCTTTGGCTTTACAGGAACTCCAGCTTGTGGAAGAGCAACTTCAAAAGGCTCATTTACATTATAGCCTTCCCGATGTTCCCCTTTCCCTTTGTTTATTTCATACTTTACATTCTCCTACAGGAATGATTCATCAGACCAATCAGCCGCTAAAATGGATCTTTTGTCCAATAAAACATCTAAACACTTGGCTACTTATATCGATCGTTTAGCTGAACTGATCATCAAAGGACGGCATCACTGTCGACAACTTTGGGAGGAGATCCTTCCTTAATTATCTCTCAATTCACTCATAGTCAGATCATTTATCTTCTTGCAACTTCTGATTCTTGGCAAGAAGCTTCATCAATCTTGAGTTACAGTTTATCCTTATCCCTCGGTGCAACAGGGAGAATTGTTTGCTATTCTCATGGTCTTACTTGATTTCCCTACTACTGGTTGTAATATTGTTAGTGATTCTCAATATGCCGTTTATGTTACTTCTTATATTTCTCAGGCCACTTTACCTCTTTGTGCTACTTCTTCTCTTCAAAAACTCTTTTCCTTGTTATTTTCTACTTTGAGCCAACGTCGAGCTCCTTTATTCATCACTCATCTTCGTTCTCATTCTCAACTGCCTGGACCATTAGTTCATGGAAATACTCAGATTGATTCACTTCTAATTGGCCACTTGCAGGCTGCAGAACAAGAACATGCTCTACATCACACTAATAGTTCTGGCCTTCAATGACGGTTTCATTTAACTCATAAATAAGCTTGTTCTCTTATTGGACCTTGTCCTTTCTGTGCTCCTTTGAGCATTCCATCCTTCCATCCTGGAGTTAACCTGAGAGGTACTCAAGTTAATCAAATTTGACAAATGGATGTTATACATATTCCTTCTTTTGGACGATTAAAGTATGTTCATCATACCATTAATACTTTTTCTCATTTTCAATGGGCCACTCCGTTGCCATCTGAGAAAGCTGATTCTGTTATTACACATCTCTTAGCTTGTTTTGCCATTATGGGCATTCCTTTTATACTTAAAACTGATAATGCCCCTGCCTATGTCTCTCATAAATTACAAGTTTTCTTACAGCAATACAATATTCAACATATCACCGGGATCCCGGGCAACAGTCAAGGTCAAGCCATCATTGAGCGTGCAAATTTAACTTTAAAAACTCAACTATTAAAACAAAAAGGGGGAAATGAGCCCCAAAACCAGATTTTTGAAGGTTAACCTTTCTACCTTAATTTTTGATTTTGAAGGTTCTTTTACCTTAATTATTTTTTGAATCAATGGAGACAATTGCAAGACTCCGCTGTCGTAACCCATCTTTCCTCACCTCTCTCGGTGATAGTCCCCACTGACAATTTAAAGATTTGGTATCCTAATGAAGAAGGTAAGTATGTTCAAGGGCAAGTTCTAAAACAGGAACGGGGCTATGCTCTTGTCCTTACAGGGAGCGGACCTGAGTGGTTTCCTACAAGATGATTGAAACCCTGTTGAAAAGAAAACTGGATTCAGCATGCATTTCTTCCTTTGTTGGATGTGCCTCGGCGGGGGACTTATTTCCCTTAGTGAGGCTTTGTATGAATATTGCACTTATATTCCCTTTCCACCCTTGTATCAGGGAGTCGCCTGGGGAGAGGCAGAAATTAAGGTTTTCACCAATGACACTACTTGAATGCCGTCCCCCTATATAGACAAGGACAATATAGAACGGGAAACGGAAATTATAAACAACACATACCAATTTGGAGTGGAAGAACTTCCAATATGCATGGGAAATAGTTCTCATTGTCTCCGAAAATCGTATGAAGCCTGGGTTGTTCACTATAATCATAGTCATGTGGCTGCTAATACTGTTATTATAATCATACTGTATATAGTAATGAAACTATTCCTAGTTCTTTACCTTTTGTCCTATTCCAGAGGTTTCTCCTAATATTGAGGTGCTGGAGTGGCAACAATGTCGGGAAATAAACCCGGATTTTATTAGAATACAATGGGATGCAAATAACTGATTGAAGTGTGCACGGTGATTTTCAAATAAAATTTAGTCACATACCTTTGAAATGGCACCAGGTAAATAAAAGTATTGCTGCTAACAATAATGAAACCTTGGTATGGTGTGAAGGAGGCCTAAGTACAGAGTCATCTTTGGAAGTTGTTAGCTGCAGGCGATGCCATTAGCACTTTTGTGGGGAATATGTCTCTTAATCTTTCTAACCCAATAATTCCTTTCATATTCAGTTATATCAATACCTCGATATATTATTGCTTGTGTCCGTAAGCCCTACCTATTATTAGCAGGAATTTGACATGGGATAATAATACGGAATTGTTAATTGTACAAATACGTGTACATTTTGTCTTGCCTCAATCATTCTTGGTGGCACAACTTTACTGGGGATATTTATATCCTCAGGGCTCGTAAGGAAATTTGGCTACCTGTTAATCTTACGCGACCATGGGGGCATCACCTCTTGAAACTTATATTTGGACTTCTCTCAGCGAACCCTCCGTGCCCTTGGACTTATAATTGCCTCGGTGATGAGTCTTGTTGCCATTGCCTCCACTGCGGCTGTAGCAGGGCTCGCTCTTCATCAAAGCATACAAAATGCTGAATTTGTGCAGCAATGGCACGAACAATCTCACCGGTTATGGCTTCAACAACGAAACATTGATTCTCAACTTGCTGAAAGATTGGACAACATGGAGCAAGCATTGACATGGCTTGGAGATCAGCTCACTGTACTCAGTACTCGGATAACATTACAATGTGATTGGAACTCCACTCAATTTTGTGTAATGCCTGTGCCTTTTAACATCTCTCAAAATTGGACTGTAATCCAAAATTATTAATAGGCCATAAAATATTAGTTTGGACATCCAAGAGCTCACTCAGAACATTTCAAGCATTTCGACAACAATTACATGTGTTGTCTGGAACTGTAACCTTGCAGGAGCTGGGTCAGCGCCTTGCTGCCTTTAACCCATGGACCCAGATAAAACATGGATTTCTACAATCTCTGGAAGTATATTGCTTTGGGCACTTGGATTGGGTCTACTTCTTTTGGTGATTCGATGCTCCCTCCGTCGCCACCAAAACAAAAGAAAACACAGGAACAAATATGGGCTACCTTTTTAGGATTGAGGCAAAACAAAAAAAAGGAAATGCAGGGCCTTTGAAAACAGTATGCTGAGAATAGAATAGATAGGGCTCAAGGACAGTATCTCCAACTGAACTTTTAATGAACTCCCGTAGGCGCCAAGAAGGTGGGTAGATAAGAAAGAATATAGAAACAAGGTACTGAGTAGAAGGTTACATGTGGGAAAAGAAAGTTTGTTTTGCATTGCATTCTTTCTGCTGACCTGTTTATGGAGTATAAATAAAGTGAGGCGGAGGCTCTGAGCGCGGCCGCCATGTTCTCTGTGTGTCTTTGTCTTTGTGTGTGTTCTTTCATTCTCCACCACCCCCGGTGCGGCCCCCAACATACAGGTGATATTTAGGGCAGTGAAACTATGGTGAATGTTACTGTAGTATGGGATAGAGGTCACTAGACATCTGTTGAAACCCATACAATGTTCAACACAAACAGTGAAGACTTGTCAGATACGAACTTTAGTTTAAAACTTACCAGTATTGCCTCATTAAGTGTAACAAATGTACCACACTTCAGGCAGGATGTTAATAATAGAAGAAAATCAAGGGAGGGCCTTAAGATCTCTCTGTTCTATCTGCTCAATTTTTCTACAAACGTAAAACTACTCAAAAAAAAATAAAAGTATTTTACATTTAAAAAGAAGGATGGGGCTGGGCTTGTGGCTCACACCTGTAATCCCAGCACTTTGGGAGGCCGAGGTGGGTGGATCATTTGAGCTCAGGAGTTTGAGACCAGTTTGGCCAATGTGGTGAGACCCTGTCTCTACTAAAAATACAAAAATTAGCCAGGCGTGGTGGCGGGTGCCTGTAATCCCAGCTACTCAGGAGGC
>JAKFHT010003064.1:0-11804 GCA_023783455.1 Erythrocebus patas | reverse complement strand
CTCAGTCGCGTGTCTGCGGCGCCACCCGTGGCCGCTGCGTGGAACTCCCGTGGTGCGGGCCGGGAAGGCCGGGTCCCCCAGAGCCGGAGCCGCCACGCTCCGCAGTCGCGTGTCTGCGGCGCCACCCGTGGCCGCTGCGTGGAACTCCCGTGGTGCGGGCCGGGAAGGCCGGGTCCCCCAGAGCCGGAGCCGCCACGCTCCGCAGTCGCGTGTCTGCGGCGCCACCCGTGGCCGCTGCGTGGAACTCCCGTGGTGCGGGCCGGGAAGGCCGGGTCCCCCAGAGCTGGAGCCCACATAGCTCCAGGACCTCAAGGGAAGCCCAGAGGCTGAGGGGTCCAAGAGGCCCATCCATCCAATGGACCCAAGGAAACTTCGGGGACTTCTCTGTTAAGATTTGAAAGGGGTGGGGTGCCGTGGTTCATGCCTGTAATCCTAGCATTTTGGGAGGCTGCGGTAGGGAGATCACGAGGTCAGGAGTTCAAGACCAGCCTGGCCAACATAGTGAAACCCCTTGTCTACTAAAAATACAAAATAAATTAGCTGGGCGTGATGGCAGGTGCCTGTAGTCCCAGCTACTTGGGAGGCTGAGGCAGGAGAATCACTTGAACCGGGGAAGTGGAAGTTGCAGTGAGCTGAGACTGCACCACTGCACTCCAGCCTGGGAGAGAGAGCAAGACTCCATTTCAAAAAAAAAAAAAGATTTGAAGGGAGCCCAGGGGGCAGGGCTGGGTGGGCACAGGATGGAGATGGCGACACCTTGGTCTTGGGTAGCCACTGCCAGCCCCAGCGTATCCTCAGCAGGTGGGGTGACATTGGCACCACTACCTCTAGTGTGAGGCCCAGGAGAAATTCACGTGACACACCTGCCTGGGCTTGGTGAGTGGAAAGCTCCCACTGACGCGAGCACTGGTGGTGAGGATGGAGAGGGAGGTGGAGATGGAGGCGACAGCATGGGCAGATCAAGAGCACGGCCATGGCAGGGAGGTCCTCCCAGCCAGCCTTCGGGAGGCCCATGGCCGGCCTCAGGGTAGGAGGAAAGAATGTGGACCAAAAGCAGAACGTCCAGCCAGGGAGGCCCCAGCAATGGCTGTATCAGGGCTGAGTATGATCACAGGAAAAGCAACCCAAGGATTCAAATCGAGTGGAGTCAAGACCACATGGAAGCCTGCCTCTCCATGATGGCAACTTTGGAAGAACGTGTGAGCTTGCAGAAGTGCACAGAAGGCACTGCTGGCTGGAATGGGTCCTCAGGCCCTGGTCTCAGGCTGGCTTCTCTCCCTTCCCCAGACCTGGCGCGGCTCCATCCCCTCTCTCCTGCATCCTGGGATTGCTCCCAAATAACCACCTGTTCACAAGCCTTTTCTTTATTTTCTTTTTGCCTTTTTTTCTTTACATTTAAAGTGTGAGTCCATCTGGAGCTTATTTTAAAGCATAGTATGAGGACTGACATTGACCTGTTTTTTTAAATGGAATAACTAGTTGTCCCAATCTTGCTTGTTGGATAACGCTGCTCTGTTTCAGGAGCACCCCCACTGGCATGCACCCATGGGTCTGTACCCTGGGCTCTCCATCTGGGTACTCCCCTGCCTGTGGCACCCCTTCCCGAGGGCCGGCCTCACCCAGGGCCCAGCTGCCCTCTCCGTGGCCTGTGCCTTCCTTTCCTGATGCCTCAGATTTTCCCCATTCTCCAGCACTCTCTCCATCCTCCTGGCCTTGCTGGGCACCTCCCCTGAGGTGCAGGACTGCCCTGCTCCAGCCCCCAGCTTCCTCACTCCCAAAGCCTTGTGGCCTGAAGCAGGAGCCCCAGGTTGCATCTGGATGGCAGCTTCTCTCCTGGCCAACAAAGGCATGGTGCTGGCTCCCTTCCCAGCATCTCCCCTCAACTCCTCAGCTCCACCCCAGGGACTTAACACACACATGCACAGCACACACATGTACAAACATATGCACACACAGACATACACAAAAATGCACATACAGACTTACACAGACACAGATGTGCACACATATGCATACACAGATGTGTTCATGCAAACTCACACGTGCACACTCATGGGCACGTACACATGTGTGTGTTATGCTAAGAAATCTATTTTGTGTAAAGACACTCAGGCTCAAATACATGTCCAAAGTCACACAGCTACAGAGCGGCAGACCTCAGGTCTCTAGTGCACACAGCCCCTGACTTACCGCAGTTCCACTTAACAGTTTTCAACTTTACAGTGATGCAAAAGTCATCCACAGTCAGCAGAAACCCTCGTTTAAGTCCCACACGGCCACTCGGTTTTTCGCTTTCAGTACAGTAGTCAATGATTACATGAGGTATCTGACACTTGACTGCAAAACAGGCTTGGTATTGATACTTCTCCCCACTGCAGGCTCAGGGTAGTGTTCCCAGCGGGCCAATGTGGGCCCCCACGCTGTGCTATTCGGTAGTCAGGTGGACTGTCATTTTCCACTCGCAGTGGCCTCATGGGGCCGCAGCCAGGGTAAGTTGAGCAGCGTCTGTACTTTTAGCTCCACCCTGGATATTTTTAAGTGACAGATTTACAAAAAAAAAAAAAAAAAAAAAATACAGGGTTCCAAATAGTAGGGACATAAAAGGAGATAATGCATGTTGCGGTCAGTTTATGCCTGGGAGCATAAGCACTACAGGGGCACCAGCAGGCGTGACTGGCGATTGTTCCTGCTCTTCCTGGCAGCAGCGACCTGGGCCTGAGACTGACCGCCCTGGCCACAGCCCGAGGCGAGGCTGCCTGGAGCCGGAGCCGCCACGCTCCGCAGTCGCGTGTCTGCGGCGCCACCCCGTGGCCACTGCGTGGAACTCCCCGTGGTGCGGGCCGGGAAGGCCGGGTCCCCCAGAGCCGGAGCCGGAGCACAGTGGTGCGCACTCGGCCCAGGGCATCCCACAGCACCCGGAGACTGGGGGCTGGTCCCCGAAACCCCCAGGGGTGAGAGGAAGGAGGTCCCCAGCCTGCTGAGAGCTGTCCTCTGAGCACACACACGCGCACACTCACACGTGCATGTGTGCATCCTCGGGCAACCAGACGCGTTCACACGCACGCACACACGTGTCCACACGCACCGTCTTTCACAAGCGTATGACGCGTTCACACAAGAGTGTGAACCGTTCACACGCACGCACACTCCCTCTGCCTCGAGCCTGGAAGGAGCTCTGGGCTCATGAGAGGTGGAAACCATTACCGCGGCAGAGAGGCGGCGCCAGGACCAGGATGCGCGCGTTTATTTCAGACGCGAAAACCGAGGCCTGGAAGAGACAGCCGATTTCCAACCCTGTCCAACGTGTCTGCTGACCGCGCCTCTTGTGTGCGGCCGGGGCGGGAGTGAGGGCAGCGGGCCCACCGCACGCCTGACCAGCCCCGGGGCCTGGAGCCACTGCCTCAGGAGTCCCCGGTAGCCGCACCCAGCGCTTGAGAGTCCCTTGGAGCCAGGCTTCCCGGCACACAGGAGCGGTGAAGCTTCGAGGCGCGGGGCAGGGCACTGCGGGTCCTCGGGTGGGGACTCTGCAGTCGAGTCTTTAAGGACGAGGTCACTGAGGATCAGGGAACCAGGAGGGAAGGGAGGGTGGGGAGGGTTGCCTACCTAGTGGGAGAAGCATGTGAAACCCCCCAAGAGGGCTGGGGGTGATCAAGCGCTCCCCCGGCCTCTCCCTGTAGACTGCTCTGGCGCCCCAGAGCCTCCGTTCTCCAAGCCCCATGGATGCCCCTAGAAAGGTGACGCCCTCGCCCACGCTGAGCTCTGAGTGCTACACGATAACTCAAAGAGCCGTGTGCCAAGGCACAGGCGCTCCCCGTGTTATTCGCAGGACTGAGGCACCAGGAGGCCCAGGAACTGGCTCAAGCTCGCAGGACTTCATGGCAGGATCTGAAACAGGCAGACCAGTTCCAAAATCCATGCTCTTTTCAAATGTTTTGATTGTGGTGAAAATATACTTAACATAAAATGCACAGCTGTACCATCTTTTAGTGTAAGGTTAACTGGCATTTAAGTGTACTCACATTGTCGCATATCCCCTATCACTGTCCGTCTCAATAACTTTTTCATCTTCTTGATAGGAAACCATACCTACTGAACACCACTGAACACTGAACCCGTTGAACACTAACTCCCTCCTTTTGGTAACCATTGCTCTTTCTGTCTCTGTGAATTTGTCCATTCTGGGCCCCTCATGTAAGTGGAATCGCAACGTATTTGCCCTTTTGTGGCTGGCTTATTCCACCTAGCACAATGTCCTCAACGCTCATGCATGTTGGTGGGCCTCTCAGAATTTCCCTCCTGGCGGGGAACTGTGGCTCACGCCTATAATCCCAGCTCTTAGGGAGGCAGAGGCGGGAGGATAGCTTGAACCCAGGAGTTCGAGACCTGCCTGGGCAATATAGTGAGACCCCATTCTCCACAAAAAGTAAGAAAAAAAAGAGAGAGAGAAAAAGAATTTCCTTCCTGGTAAAGGTTCAGTAACAGTCTACTGTATGCATAACCACATTTTGCTTGCCCATCCACTCACCCATAGACCCCCAGAATGCTTCTACCTTTTGACTCTTGTGAATCATGCTGCTTTGAACATGGGTGTGCAAATATCTGTGAGAGTCCCTGCTCTCAAAAAAATCCACATTCTTGGCACCACGAAGAATCACCTCTCACAGACACCAGGGAAAAGCAGGTCTGTCTGAAAGCAGAGGGTGAGGAGGGGAAGGCTGGGCTGCGGACCACAGTGGGCAGAGGAAAACTCACCCGCGTGTTCCAAAACTCACCCGCGTGTTCCTGTGTGTGGGAGGAGAGAGGAGAAATACCCTCCAGTGAAGGAACTCTTGCAGCAGCCAGCTCCATTCCTGCTTGAACTGTGGAGGGCCAGCTCAGGAGCCCAGGCCACGAAGAAGCCAAATGACCCACAAGATCCATCAGGAAACAGAAGTGGGCGGTGTCTCAGCTGCAACAACAAACAGAGGTAGGACCAGCCACCCACCCTCCAACCCAGAGGAAATGCATCCACCACGCAACTACCACCACTGCGCTCATGACACTCCCAGAGACAGGCATGGGAGCTCCCGACAAGTGACAGTTTGCCAGTCCTGGGCAAGCAGACACCTGTCCTCTCTCCAGTCCCGCATCCACCAGCCTGCGCAAGCAGAGAAACATCCTGCATAAATTAAAAGATTAACTGGATCATCGAAAGATCTGAGCAAACAAAACAAGTGAGACAAAAAACAAACAAACAAAAAAGCCACCAACAACAGAAGAACACTCATTTTTACAGAGAGATTTGAGCCCATCCCAACAGAGTACAACGCTCTTTCCAAGCTCATGGACAGCATTTGGAAAAATTAGCTGTGCTAAAGGAGCAGGAAGCCTCAGTCCCTTTCCCGGAACTGCTGTTACACGAATCACATTCTCTCACCAGGAGCCACAAATTTAGAAACACGCAATAACAAAGACCATGTTAAAAGTGCATTTTGGGGTTGGGCGTGGTGGCTCATGCCTGTAATCCCAGCACTTTGAGAGACTGAGGTGGGTGGATCACCCAAGGTCAGGAGATCGAGACCAGCCTGGGCAACATGATGAAACCTGTCTCTACTAAAAATACAAAAAATTAGCTAGGCATAGTGGCACATACCTGTAAACCCAGCTACTGGGGAGGCTGAGGCAACAAAATCGCCTAAACTTAGGAGGCAGAGGTTGCAGTGAGCTGAGATTGTGCCACCGCACTCTAGCCTGAGCAACAGAATGAGACTCTGTCTAAAAAAAAAAAAAAAAGAAAATGTGTGTTTTGGAAACAAAGTTAGTTTTCACAATGAAAATTATAAAATGTCTGTAACTCAATAGCAATAGGGTATTACATATTAAAATTATGAACTCAACAAAATTGACACTTAGGGAGAAATTTATATCCTTAGATTAATTTGTGATAAACAGGATAAAAGGAGAAAGCTGATGATAATTTGAGTAAAAGAGAAAAAAAACTAAAATGAAAAACTTCAGAAGCAAACTACAATAAGTGTGTGACCTATCAGAATCTTTGGATATGTCCAAAGCAGTTCCCAGGGGAAATGTTATAGCTGCAAGTGTTTATTAATATGCTTGAACAAAAGATATATAAAATTATATAAACTAAGTAAACATACAAGAAGTTTTTAAAGGGAAACAAGAAATCAATGTATTTAATTTTAAAACAGCCATAATAAAAGTAGACTTGATAAATAAAACCCAAAACCACTTCTTTGAAAAGACCGTTAAAATAAAAAAACCTCTGGGAAGTCAAGCAAAAGAGAAAGAAAAGGCACAAATTTTAAAACATTAGAGGTAGAAAAATGGCATAATAACCGATGTGGAGAAGCTGCTTCAAATCAAGGAGACTGGAGGCCAGCTTCATTCCACGGGAGGTCAGCTTCATTCCAGTAGGTTCTGTTTCACCTGGATGAAATGGCAGGTTTTCTTAGAATGTATAAATTGGCTTAGCAGGAGGCAGAAAACCTGAATAAATAGAACCATACACAGAACAAACAGAAATGGTAAGCAGAGGTGGTCGAGGGGCTCCATCAGCCTCCAGGGATGGGCTGCTATGTTAGGGAGGGCCAGAGCACAGGGGAAGTGGAGCATGATTCTTTCTACAAGATTAGCAAGCTGAACATGAATCTCACACACACACACACACACACATGCACACACGCCACAGTGACATGGAAAGAACCCCCAGGACACTTATGAGATGTAAAAATAGAAAGTTTCTGCACAAAACAATTGTGTGCATTTAAAAGATACCAAGTGGCCAAAAATAGTGATCTACGTATGCCAGTGTCTAGGAAGAAACGTGGAAGGTGCACGCCAGACTCACTGCTGGGTTGGCTGGGGAGGAGACGAGGGGGTGGGAGCAGCTAAGGAGGACACACACTCTTTTAACTCTGTTCCCGTGTTGCCAGGATGTTTACCAACTGAAGATATTTTTAAAATTATTTTTAAATTAATTAATGATTATTTTTAAATTTTTACTTTAAGTTCTGGGATACATGTGCAGAACGTGCAGGCTTATTACATAGGTATACATGTGCCATGGTGGTTTGCTGCACCTGTCAACCTGTCACCTAGGTTTTAAGCCCTGCATGCCTTAGGTATGTGTCATAATGCTCTCCTTCCCCTTGCCCCCATCTGCCAATAGACCCCGGTGTGTGATGTTCCCCTCCCTGTGTCCACATGTTCTCATTGTTCAACTCCCACCTATGAGTGAGATCATGTGGTACAAACTGAAGATATTTATACATTACTTTAAAGTAATTAAATTAAACTAAACTAAATGTAAGTCAATCACTACATGTAAACAAATAAAACCAATAATAACAAGAGAAAAGTAATTCATACTTTAATAATTACTAATTTAAATATTTCTCAGCTAAAAATTAAAAATTTAGAAAATGTGGAAATATGTTTCATAATAGGAGGATATTATAAATGAAAGGTCATTTCGTAGTCAAAGGGGTAGGAAAGACACACCCAAACAAGACACAACCTCAAAACCAAAAGGAAAACTACCAGGTTTTGATTATATGAATATCTAAAACTCTGAATACAGAAAGGCCTCATGGACACGTCAAAAGGTAAGCTTCACACCAGGGAAAAGTCTTTTATAACATGTATAAGCAGCCACGGGATTTATATGCAGAACATATAAAGAGCTTTTACAAAATCAATGTGTGAAGGGAAACCAACCCAACAGGAAAATGGGCAGAGGATTAGCACAAACCACAGGAGACAGCAGAATGGCCAGTAAACACTTGAAGGGATGCTAAACCTTCCTGCTGTCTAATAAGAATGCAAATGTAAACAATAATGAAATGCCTTGTGCTCACCAGACTGGCAAGATGAAAAGCCCTGAGCCCCTTCACCGCCAGTGGAGTCGGGAGATGGGCACTTCCTGCCCTGCAAGAGGACACGGGATCTGGCACAGCCGTTTAGGAGCACAGAGTGACTCGAAAATGTGGAGGGGAAATGCACCTACTCCCTGACCGACGATTCCAATCCTGCTTCAAATAATCTACTCCAGAAAAGTGGCCACCAGCATGTGCTGGGATGTGCCCCAACCAAACAGGGAAGGATTTAAGACTTACCATCATTATAAAGATTAGCAAATGGAGGCTGGGAAAAATTAAATGTCTGTCCCAAGTCACAGGACTGGCAAATACAGTCGTCCCTAGGATTTGGTAGGGGATTGGTTCCAGGACCCTGAAGATATGAAAATCCACAGAAGCTCAAGTCCCTGAGCATGACATAGTATCTGTATGTAACCTGTGCACATCCTCCCGTATAGCTGAAACCATCTCTAAGTTACCTGTAATACCTCGTATACTGTGAATGCTATGGAAACAGGTGTTATACTGTTAGGGAATAACAGCAAGGAAAAAAGTCTGTACATGTTCAGTACAGACATAACTATCCACTTCTTTTTCTGAATATTTTCAACCCATGGTTGGTTGAATCCAAGGACTGGAACCCATAGGTAGGGAGGGCCCACTGCAGTAGAAACACGTTTTGAGTTTAAGCAGTGGAAGTCCCTTGCTTTCAACCTCTACACTGCACAAAAGCCATCACCACTGGACATGCAGGAAAAGTGAAAGCAACCAAAATACACTCCTGAAATAAAGTATGGTCTAAGCACTCCGTGGAATTTTTGCAGCTATTGAAACTGATAACACAGTGACATGCAGTGCTCTCTGAAGCATATTTTTATCAGAGGCATTAAAGGGAAAAGTTAGAATTAAGTTTATTTGAAAGAATAAAGACAAAAGAACAGGCAGAAAAAAATGAAGAGAAATTTGCCTTGCCCTGTTAAAATGCCTGATACAATAAATCATGCAAACACAACATCAAAACACAGCTTGGTGGAGATGGAGGGACAGATGGGGAGGTGGAGAGTGTGGAAAGGCTGGAAAACAGTCCCAAAGGGACAAACGTCTCCATGTGGAACTTTTTTTTTTTTTTTTTTTTTTTTGACACGGTGGCTCTGTCTCCCAGACTGGAGTGCAGTGGCATGATCTCGGCTCACTGCAACCTCCACCTCCCGGGTTCAAGTGATTCTCCTGCCTCAGCCCCCCCAGTAGCTGGATTATAGGCATGCACCACCATGCCCTGCTAATTTTTCTATTTTTAGTGGACACAAGATTTCCCCATGTTGGTCAGGTTGGTCTCGAACTCCTAGCCTAACGTGATCCGCCCGCTTCTCCCCTCCAAAGTGCTGGTATTACAGGCGCCGGCCGCACCGCCCAGCTAATTTTTGTATTTTTAGTAAAGACTGGACAGGGTTTCACCCTGTTGGCCAGTCTGGTCTCAAACTCCTGACCTCAAGTGATCCACCAGCCTGGGCCTCCCAAAGTGCTGGGGTTACAGTGTGAGCCACGGCGCCCGGCCAGAACACATTTCCTTTTAATGGAAACAGTAATTCTCTGTGGCCACCCAGCCAGCCCACGTTCCTCCACCAGGCCACCACCGCCTCCGAGGAAGCTGGACTGTGCGGCACACGCGTAGATCATTGCTTACTTAGATGACTGTGAACCATCCACGCTGGGGAAGCACCACTCCTCCCCAGACCTGGTAGCATCCTCCCCGGTTCCTTTTTCTTGCTGAAATATTTCTCCAAGAGTGTTTTTGGGGTTGACTCTCAAGGGGCTGATAGGACTGAGGATGGCTTCCTGCGCGCCCGTATTTCATGGCGGTGAGCAGGACGCAGTCCGGGTTCGAGTCCTTTCCTCTCGCGTCTGAAGCTGTCACTCCCTTTCTTCCTGCATCCGTTGTCTGTGCCGCGATTCTATCGTCAGCACCACGCCCGTTCCTGTGCGGGTTACCTGCTTTTCTTTTGGAAGTTTTTAGCAATTTTGACTCAAAATGTAGATGTTTTTTCTTTGAAATTACACATAACATTTTAACTTTAAAATGTAATTAACGCTCTGCAAGCCCTTTCAGTTTGAGGATGTGTGTCTTTTCTTAATTGGGGAAAGTTCCTAGTCATTTTTCAGATACCTCCTCTTATCTATTCATTTTTCCTCTTCTAAGCACTGAATATTTCTCCCTCACCTCTGTCTCCTCAGCCCCTTCAGGTCCTTCTAGAAGGGCTCAGAGCCTGACCTGCCTCAGTCGTTCATTTTCTGCTCTCCAACCTTCCTACCAAGTTCATCACTTCAGCACCCGTGTGTTCGAGTCCAGTATCCCCAGCTGCGGCTTCTGCATAACTGCCGATTCCAGCCACACTCTCCCTGCGTCCTGAGGGTATGTGACGGATTGGCCGGTCTTGTCGGCTCATCTGCTCCCTCCGGTGTAAGACCTTGGGGTTTTTCTCTCCCAGAGTTTACTCCCCTCGCTGTCTCGTTTCCTCAGGCCACTCTCTGTTCCCTGGGGATGGTCAACTGCCTTCGTCTTAGGCCCCAGTTGACACCTTCCTGGCGGGTTTCAGGGAGGCAGATAGGAACTCCTTGGGGCAGAGCCTCTGGCAGGATGACTGGGGCCCTCTTTGCTCATCCCAGGGGCTGCTCTGGTCTGCAGGGAACGCCCCTGTCCTTCTAGCCGGTGCTGTCTGTCCAGGGCTGCCCTGTGCTGTATTTGGTTGTCCTTGGGCTGGGGAGGAGGGCTGCCCAGGGGCCACCAGCCAGCCTGCTCAGGCGTCATGGCCCTCACTCCAGGAGGCTGCTGAGGTGCTCTGGCCTTGCCTGGATTCCTGGGGCTGGTACAGGTGGGATCTTCTACAGGAAAGCAGGGCCGGGCAGCCCCAGGTGGGCCATGGAGCAGACAGCTGCAGCCTGGCCCGGGGGCACGTGCAGTGTGGCCACCTCCACTCAGACTGTGCTTCCCCTCCCGCCCCAGACTCCACCACGACCACCCGGCCTCCGCGAGGCCCTCCGGGGTTTCCTCTTAGGTTCTGGGATCCATCAACTGTCATCCCTTTGATGGCATCTCCAAGGTCTGGATTCATGGGAAGGAGCCAGCAGCCTGTATTAATTAATCACCTCATAAAAGAACCAAAAGCCAAATTTACAAACAAAAATCGTAACATTAGATGTTGTCAGGGGTGGAGGAAATGGAGATGTGGAAACATTGCTGGTGGGTGTGTGAACTGTCACACCCTCCCGAGGACCTTGTGGCAACACGTTCCAAATGCCTGGAGAGTGGACCCTGGTGTTCTATGACGAGGTGGCATCTGCTCTCTAAATACAACTGGACACCCTGGAAATAATTTAACAGACATAAGAGGACTCTGGGAGGTGGAGAGGAAGGAAGGCTGTCCAGGAACCTCAGGACTTTGGGGGTGATGCTGTACTAGGCCCTGAGTTTTCTTTTTCCCTCTCATATCCTGGATGGGCCCAGAAAACCCTGCAACCTGCAACTGCCAAAACGTGCAGGGGAAAAAGAAAAGAAAAAGAGCCTGTTCTCTCTGGTGAAAGGACTGAGAAGGGCATCTCACTGGAGACCCAGTGAGGAGATTCCCACTGATCCCTGTCACAGCAGCTCCGCCCAGGCCTGCCCTCAGCATCACACCCAGGCCACAACAGGCTCTGCTGACTACAGGTCAGAGACCACACCCAGCACCCGGTGTTCCTTAACTTATCCCCACCACACAGGGCAACCCTGGCAACACACGCAAGGATTGAACCAGAGCCCCGGCAGATCCAGAAGAACAAACCAGACCGGAATAGCACTGGGAGGGCTTTGAAAACTGAACTGTCATTGACTCTACATTTCCCCAAAGCAGGCTGGGGCCTATATGGTAAACCAAATTAAGGGTACCATGGACTGAACTGGAATGTTCA
>JAKFHT010003063.1:0-11826 GCA_023783455.1 Erythrocebus patas | reverse complement strand
TCTGTGTTCTGTTAATTCATCTCACAGAGTTACCTCTTTCCTTCAAGAAGCCTTCGCTAAGGCTGTTCTTGTGAATTGGCAAAGGATATTTGGAAGCCCTTAGAGGGCTATGGTGAAAAGGAAATATCTTCCGCTCAAAACTAGAAAGAAGCTTTCTGAGAAACTGCTCTGTGTTCTGTTAATTCATCTCACAGAGTTACATCTTTCCTTCAAGAAGCCTTCGCTAAGGCTGTTCTTGTGGAACTGGCAAAGGATATTTGGAAGCCCTTAGATGGCTATGGTGAAAAAGGAAATATCTTCCTTTCAAAACTGGAAAGAAGCTTTCTGAGAAACTGCTCTGTGTTCTGTTAATTCATCACACAGAGTTACATCTTTCCTTCAAGAAGCCTTTCGCTAAGGCTGTTCTTGTGGAATTGGCAAGGATATTTGGAAGCCCTTAGATGGCTATGGTGAAAAATATCTTCCGTTCAAAACTGGAAGAAGCTTTCTGAAACTGCTCTGTGTTCTGTTAATTCATCACACAGAGTTACATCTTCCTTCAAGAAGCCTTCGCTAAGGCTGTTCTTGTGAATTGGCAAAGGATATTTGGAAGCCCTTAGATGGCTATGGTGAAAAGGAAATATCTTCCGCTCAAAACTAGAAAGAAGCTTTCTGAGAAACTGCTCTGTGTTCTGTTAATTCATCACACAGAGTTACATCTTTCCCTTCAAAAGCCTTTCGCTAAGGCTGTTCTTGTGGAATTGGCAAGGATATTTGGAAGCCCATAGAGGCTATGGTGAAAAGGAAATATCTTCCGCTCAAAACGGAAAGAAGCTTTCTGAAACTGCTCTGTGTTCTGTTAATTCATCACACAGAGTTACATCTTTCCTTCAAAAGCCTTTCGCTAAGGCTGTTCTTGTGGAACTGGCAAAGGATATTTGGAAGCCCATAGAGGCTATGGTGAAAAATATCTTCCTTTCAAAACTGGAAAGAAGCTTGAGAAACTGCTCTGTGTTCTGTTAATTCATCACACAGAGTTACATCTTTCCTTCAAAAGCCTTTCGCTAAGGCTGTTCTTGTGGAATTGGCAAGGATATTTGGAAGCCCATAGGGCTATGGTGAAAAATATCTTCCTTTCAAAACTGGAAAAAGCTTTCTGAGAATGTGCTCTGTGTTCTGTTAATTCATCTCACAGAGTTACTCTTTCCTTCAAAAGCCTTTCGCTAAGGCTGTTCTTGTGGAACTGGCAAAGGATATTTGGAAGCCCATAGAGGGCTATGGTGAAAAGGAAATATCTTCCGTTCAAAACTGGAAGGAAGCTTTCTGAGAAACTGCTCTGTGTTCTGTTAATTCATCTCACAGAGTTACCTCTTTCCTTCAAGAAGCCTTTCGCTAAGGCTGTTCTTGTGGAACTGGCAAAGGATATTTGGAAGCCCTTAGATGGCTATGGTGAAAAGGAAATATCTTCCGCTCAAAACTGGAAAGAAGGTTTCTGAGAAACTGCTCTGTGTTCTGTTAATTCATCTCACAGAGTTACATCTTTCCTTCAAGAAGCCTTTCGCTAAGGCTGTTCTTGTGGAATTGGCAAAGGATATTTGGAAGCCCATAGAGGCTATGGTGAAAAGGAAATATCTTCCGCTCAAAACTGGAAAGAAGCTTTCTGAGAAACTGCTCTGTGTTCTGTTAATTCATCTCACAGAGTTACATCTTTCCTTCAAGAAGCCTTTCGCTAAGGCTGTTCTTGTGGAATTGGCAAAGGATATTTGGAAGCCCATAGAGGGCTACGGTGAAAAAAAATATCTTCCTTTCAAAACTGGAAAGAAGCTTTCTGAGAAACTGCTCTGTGTTCTGTTAATTCATCTCACAGAGTTACATCTTTCCTTCAAGAAGCCTTCGCTAAGGCTGTTCTTGTGAATTGGCAAAGGGATATTTGGAAGCCCATAGAGGGCTATGGTGAAAAGGAAATATCTTCCGCTCAAAACTGGAAAGAAGCTTTCTGAGAAACTGCTCTGTGTTCTGTTAATTCATCTCACAGAGTTACCTCTTTCCTTCAAGAAGCCTTCGCTAAGGCTGTTCTTGTGGAACTGGCAAAGGATATTTGGAAGCCCATAGAGGGCTATGGTGAAAAGGAAATATCTTCCGCTCAAAACTGGAAAAAGCTTTCTGAGAAACTGCTCTGTGTTCTGTTAATTCATCTCACAGAGTTTCGTCTTTCCTTCAAGAAGCCTTTCGCTAAGGCTGTTCTTGTGAATTGGCAAAGGATATTTGGAAGCCCATAGAGGGCTATGGTGAAAAGGAAATATCTTCCGCTCAAAACTGGAAAGAAGCTTTCTGAGAAACTGCTCTGTGTTGTGTGAATTCATCTCACAGAGTTACATCTTTCCTTCAAGAAGCCTTTCGCTAAGGCTGTTCTTGTGGAATTGGCAAAGGGATATTTGGAAGCCCATAGAGGGCTACGGTGAAAAAGGAAATATCTTCCGCTCAAAACTGGAAAGAAGCTTTCTGAGAAACTGCTCTGTGTTCTGTTAATTCATCACACAGAGTTACATTTCTCCTTCAAGAAGCCTTCGCTAAGGCTGTTCTTGTGGAATTGGCAAAGGATATTTGGAAGCCCTTAGATGGCTATGGTGAAAAAGGAAATATCTTCCGCTTCAAAACTGGAAAGAAGCTTGAGAAACTGCTCTGTGTTCTGTTAATTCATCTCACAGAGTTACATCTTTCCTTCAAGAAGCCTTCGCTAAGGCTGTTCTTGTGGAATTGGCAAGGATATTTGGAAGCCCATAGAGGGCTATGGTGAAAAGGAAATATCTTCCGCTCAAAACTGGAAAGAAGCTTTCTGAGAAACTGCTCTGTGTTCTGTTAATTCATCTCACAGAGTTACATCTTTCCTTCAAGAAGCCTTTCGCTAAGGCTGTTCTTGTGGAATTGGCAAAGGATATTTGGAAGCCATAGAGGGCTATGGTGAAAAGGAAATATCTTCCGTTCAAAACTGGAAAGAAGCTTTCTGAGAAACTGCTCTGTGTTCTGTTAATTCATCTCACAGAGTTACATCTTTCCCTTCAAGAAGCCTATCGCTAAGGCTGTTCTTGTGGAATTGGCAAAGGGATATTTGGAAGCCCATAGAGGGCTATGGTGAAAAGGAAATATCTTCCGCTCAAAACTGGAAAGAAGCTTTCTGAGAAACTGCTCTGTGTTCTGTTAATTCATCTCACAGAGTTACATCTTTCCCTTCAAGAAGCCTTCGCTAAGGCTGTTCTTGTGGAATTGGCAAAGGATATTTGGAAGTCCATAGAGGGCTATGGTGAAAAGGAAATATCTTCCGTTCAAAACTGGAAAGAAGCTTGAGAAACTGCTCTGTGTTCTGTTAATTCATCTCACAGAGTTACATCTTTCCCTTCAAGAAGCCTTTCGCTAAGGCTGTTCTTGTGGAATTGGCAAAGGGATATTTGGAAGCCCATAGAGGGCTATGGTGAAAAAGGAAATATCTTCCGTTCAAAACTGGAAAGAAGCTTTCTGAGAAACTGCTCTGTGTTCTGTTAATTCATCTCACAGAGTTACCTCTTTCCCTTCAAGAAGCCTTTCGCTAAGGCTGTTCTTGTGGAATTCGCAGAGGGATATATGGAAGCCCATAGAGGGCTATGGTGAAAAAGGAAATATCTTCCGTTCAAAACGGGAAAAAAGCTTTCTGAGAAACTGCTCTGTGTTCTGTTAATTCATCTCACAGAGTTTCGTCTTATCCTTCAAGAAGCCTTTCGCTAAGGCTGTTCTTGTGAATTGGCAAAGGATATTTGGAAGCCCATAGAGGGCTACGGTGAAAAAGGAAATATCTTCCGTTCAAAACCGGAAAGAAGCTTTCTGAGAATGTGCTCTGTGTTGTGTGAATTCATCTCACAGAGTTACATCTTTCCCTTGAAGAAGCCTTTCGCTAAGGCTGTTCTTGTGGAATTGGCAAAGGGATATTTGGAAGCCCATAGAGGGCTATGGTGAAAAAGGAAATATCTTCCGTTCAAAACTGAAAAGAAGCTTTCTGAGAAACGGCTCTGTGTTCTGTTAATTCATCTCACAGAGTTATCTCTTTCCTTCAAGAAGCCTTTCGCTAAGGCTGTTCTTGTGGAATTGGCAAAGGGATATTTGGAAGCCCATAGAGGGCTATGGTGAAAAGGAAATATCTTCCGTTCAAAACTGGAAAGAAGCTTGAGAAACTGCTCTGTGTTCTGTTAATTCATCTCACAGAGTTACATCTTTCCTTCAAGAAGCCTTTCGCTAAGGCTGTTCTTGTGAATTGGCAAAGGATATTTGGAAGCCCATAGAGGGCTATGGTGAAAAGGAAATATCTTCCGCTCAAAACTGGAAGGAAGCTTTCTGAGAAACTGCTCTGTGTTCTGTTAATTCATCTCACAGAGTTACATCTTTCCTTCAAGAAGCCTTTCGCTAAGGCTGTTCTTGTGGAACTGGCAAAGGGATATTTGGAAGCCCTTAGATGGCTATGGTGAAAAGGAAATATCTTCCGTTCAAAACTGGAAAGAAGCTTTCTGAGAAACTGCTCTGTGTTCTGTTAATTCATCTCACAGAGTTACATCTTTCCCTTCAAGAAGCCTTTCGCTAAGGCTGTTCTTGTGGAATTGGCAAAGGGATATTTGGAAGCCCATAGAGGGCTATGGTGAAAAAGGAAATATCTTCCGTTCAAAACTGGAAAGAAGCTTTCTGAGAAACTGCTCTGTGTTCTGTTAATTCATCTCACAGAGTTACATCTTTCCCTTCAAGAAGCCTTTCGCTAAGGCTGTTCTTGTGGAATTGGCAAGGGATATTTGGAAGCCCATAGAGGGCTATGGTGAAAAAGGAAATATCTTCCGTTGAAAACTGGAAAGAAGCTTTCTGAGAAACTGCTCTGTGTTCTGTTAATTCATCTCACAGAGTTACATCTTTCCCTTCAAGAAGCCTTTCGCTAAGGCTGTTCTTGTGGAATTGGCAAAGGGATATTTGGAAGCCCATAGAGGGCTATGGTGAAAAAGGAAATATCTTCCGTTCAAAACTGGAAAGAAGCTTTCTGAGAAACTGCTCTGTGTTACGTTAGTTCATTTCACAGAGTTACATCTTTCCTTTCAAGAAGCCTTTCGCTAAGGCTGTTCTTGTGGAACTGGCAAAGGGATATTTGGAAGCCCATAGAGGGCTACGGTGAAAAAGGAAATATCTTCCGTTCAAAACTGGAAGGAATCTTTCTGAGAAACTGCTCTGTGTTCTGTTAATTCATCTCACAGAGTTACCTCTTTTCCTTCAAGAAGCCTTTCGCTAAGGCTGTTCTTGTGGAACTGGCAAAGGGATATTTGGAAGCCCTTAGATGGCTATGGTGAAAAAGGAAATATCTTCCGTTCAAAACTGGAAAGAAGGTTTCTGAGAAACTGCTCTGTGTTCTGTTAATTCATCTCACAGAGTTACATCTTTCCCTTCAAGAAGCCTTTCGCTAAGGCTGTTCTTGTGGAATTGGCAAAGGGATATTTGGAAGCCCATAGAGGGCTATGGTGAAAAAGGAAATATCTTCCGTTCAAAACTGGAAAGAAGCTTGAGAAACTGCTCTGTGTTCTGTTAATTCATCTCACAGAGTTACATCTTTCCCTTCAAGAAGCCTTTCGCTAAGGCTGTTCTTGTGGAATTGGCAAAGGGATATTTGGAAGCCCATAGAGGGCTACGGTGAAAAAAAAAATATCTTCCTTTCAAAACTGGAAAGAAGCTTTCTGAGAAACTGCTCTGTGTTCTGTTAATTCATCACACAGAGTTACATCTTTCCCTTCAAGAAGCCTTTCGCTAAGGCTGTTCTTGCGGAATTGGCGAAGGGATATTTGGAAGCCAATAGAGGGCTATGGTGAAAAAGGAAATATCTTCCGTTGAAAACTGGAAAGAAGCTTTCTGAGAAAGTGCTCTGTGTTCTGTTAATTCATCTCACAGAGTTACCTCTTTCCCTTCAAGAAGCCTTTCGCTAAGGCTGTTCTTGTGGAATTCGCAGAGGGATATATGGAAGCCCATAGAGGGCTATGGTGAAAAAGGAAATATCTTCCGTTCAAAACGGGAAAAAGCTTTCTGAGAAACTGCTCTGTGTTCTGTTAATTCATCTCACAGAGTTTCGTCTTTCCCTTCAAGAAGCCTTTCGCTAAGGCTGTTCTTGTGAAATTGGCAAAGGGATATTTGGAAGCCCTTAGAGGGCTATGGTGAAAAAGGAAATATCTTCCGTTCAAAACCAAAAAGAAGCTTTCTGAGAATGTGCTCTGTGTTGTGTGAATTCATCTCACAGAGTTACATCTTTCCCTTCAAGAAGCCTTTCGCTAAGGCTGTTCTTGTGGAATTGGCAAAGGGATATTTGGAAGCCCATAGAGGGCTATGGTGAAAAATGAAATATCTTCCGTTCAAAACTGGAAGGAAGCTTTCTGAGAAACTGCTCTGTGTTCTGTTAATTCATCTCACAGAGTTACCTCTTTCCCTTCAAGAAGCCTTTCGCTAAGGCTGTTCTTGTGGAATTGGCAAAGGGATATTTGGAAGCCCATAGAGGGCTATGGTGAAAAAGGAAATATCTTCCGTTCAAAACTAGAAAGAAGCTTTCTGAGAAACTGCTCTGTGTTCTGTTAATTCATCTCACAGAGTTACATCTTCCCCTTCAAGAAGCCTTTCGCTAAGGCTGTTCTTGTGGAATTGGCAAAGGGATATTTGGAAGCCCATAGAGGGCTATGGTGAAAAAGGAAATATCTTCCGTTCAAAACTGGAAAGAAGCTTTCTGAGAAACTGCTCTGTGTTACGTTAGTTCATTTCACAGAGTTACATCTTTCCTTTCAAGAAGCCTTTCGCTAAGGCTGTTCTTGTGGAACTGGCAAAGGGATATTTGGAAGCCCATAGAGGGCTACGGTGAAAAAGGAAATATCTTCCGTTCAAAACTGGAAGGAATCTTTCTGAGAAACTGCTCTGTGTTCTGTTAATTCATCTCACAGAGTTACCTCTTTTCCTTCAAGAAGCCTTTCGCTAAGGCTGTTCTTGTGGAACTGGCAAAGGGATATTTGGAAGCCCTTAGATGGCTATGGTGAAAAAGGAAATATCTTCCGTTCAAAACTGGAAAGAAGGTTTCTGAGAAACTGCTCTGTGTTCTGTTAATTCATCTCACAGAGTTACATCTTTCCCTTCAAGAAGCCTTTCGCTAAGGCTGTTCTTGTGGAATTGGCAAGGGGATATTTGGAAGCCCATAGATGGCTATGGTGAAAAAGGAAATATCTTCCGTTCAAAACTGGAAAGAAGCTTTCTGAGAAACTGCTCTGTGCTCTGTTAATTCATCTCACAGAGTTACATCTTTCCCTTCAAGAAGCCTTTCGCTAAGGCTGTTCTTGTGGAATTGGCAAAGGGATATTTGGAAGCCCATAGAGGGCTATGGTGAAAAAGGAAATATCTTCCGTTCAAAACTGGAAGGAAGCTTTCTGAGAAACTGCTCTGTGTTCTGTTAATTCATCTCACAGAGTTACCTCTTTCCCTTCAAGAAGCCTTTCGCTAAGGCTGTTCTTGTGGAATTGGCAAAGGGATATTTGGAAGCCCATAGAGGGCTACGGTGAAAAAGGAAATATCTTCCGTTCAAAACTGGAAAGAAGCTTTCTGAGAAACTGCTCTGTGTTCTGTTAATTCATCTCACAGAGTTACCTCTTTCCCTTCAAGAAGCCTTTCGCTAAGGCTGTTCTTGTGGAATTCGCAGAGGGATATATGGAAGCCCGTAGAGGGCTATGGTGAAAAAGGAAATATCTTCCGTTCAAAACGGGAAAAAAGCTTTCTGAGAAACTGCTCTGTGTTCTGTTAATTCATCTCACAGAGTTTCGTCTTTCCCTTCAAGAAGCCTTTCGCTAAGGCTGTTCTTGTGAAATTGGCAAAGGGATATTTGGAAGCCCATAGAGGGCTATGGTGAAAAAGGAAGTATCTTCCGTTCAAAACCGGAAAGAAGCTTTCTGAGAATGTGCTCTGTGTTGTGTGAATTCATCTCACAGAGTTACATCTTTCCCTTCAAGAAGCCTTTCCCTAAGGCTGTTCTTGTGGAATTGGCAAAGGGATATATGGAAGCCCATAGAGGGCTATGGTGAAAAAGGAAATATCTTCCGTTCAAAACTGAAAGAAGCTTTCTGAGAAACGGCTCTGTGTTCTATTAATTCATCTCACAGAGTTATCTCTTTCCCTTCAAGAAGCCTTTCGCTAAGGCTGTTCTTGTGGAATTGGCAAAGGGATATTTGGAAGTCCATAGAGGGCTATGGTGAAAAAGGAAATATCTTCCGTTCAAAACTGGAAAGAAGCTTTCTGAGAAACTGCTCTGTGTTCTGTTAATTCATCTCACAGAGTTACATCTTTCCCTTCAAGAAGCCTTTCGCTAAGGCTGTTCTTGTGGAATTGGCAAAGGGATATTTGGAAGCCCATAGAGGGCTATGGTGAAAAAGGAAATATCTTCCGTTCAGAACTGGAAGGAAGCTTTCTGAGAAACTGCTATGTGTTCTGTTAATTCATCTCACAGAGTTACCTCTTTCCCTTCAAGAAGCCTTTCGCTAAGGCTGTTCTTGTGGAATTGGCAAGGGATATTTGGAAGCCCTTAGATGGCTATGGTGAAAAAGGAAATATCTTCCGTTCAAAACTGGAAAGAAGCTTTCTGAGAAACTGCTCTGTGTTCTGTGAATTCATCTCACAGAGTTACATCTTTCCCTTCAAGAAGCCTTTCGCTAAGGCTGTTCTTGTGGAATTGGCAAAGGGATATTTGGAAGCCCATAGAGGGCTATGGTGAAAAAGGAAATATCTTCCGTTCAAAACTAGAAAGAAGCTTTCTGAGAAACTGCTCTGTGTTCTGTTAATTCATCTCACAGAGTTACATCTTCCCCTTCAAGAAGCCTTTCGCTAAGGCTGTTCTTGTGGAATTGGCAAAGGGATATTTGGAAGCCCATAGAGGGCTATGGTGAAAAAGGAAATATCTTCCGTTAAAAACTGGAAAGAAGCTTTCTGAGAAACTGCTCCGTGTTACGTTAGTTCATTTCACAGAGTTACATCATTCCTTTCAAGAAGCCTTTCGCTAAGGCTGTTCTTGTGGAACTGGCAAAGGGATATTTGGAAGCCCATAGAGGGCTACGGTGAAAAAGGAAATATCTTCCGTTCAAAACTGGAAGGAATCTTTCTGAGAAACTGCTCTGTGTTCTGTTAATTCATCTCACAGAGTTACCTCTTTTCCTTCAAGAAGCCTTTCGCTAAGGCTGTTCTTGTGGAACTGGCAAAGGGATATTTGGAAGCCCTTAGATGGCTATGGTGAAAAAGGAAATATCTTCCGTTCAAAACTGGAAAGAAGGTTTCTGAGAAACTGCTCTGTGTTCTGTTAATTCATCTCACAGAGTTACATCTTTCCCTTCAAGAAGCCTTTCGCTAAGGCTGTTCTTGTGGAATTGGCAAAGGGATATTTGGAAGCCCATAGAGGGCTATGGTGAAAAAGGAAATATCTTCCGTTCAAAACTGGAAAGAAGCTTTCTGAGAAACTGCTCTGTGTTCTGTTAATTCATCTCACAGAGTTACATCTTTCCCTTCAAGAAGCCTTTCGCTAAGGCTGTTCTTGTGGAATTGGCAAAGGGATATTTGGAAGCCCATAGAGGGCTACGGTGAAAAAAAAAATATCTTCCTTTCAAAACTGGAAAGAAGCTTTCTGAGAAACTGCTCTGTGTTCTGTTAATTCATCACACAGAGTTACATTTCTCCCTTCAAGAAGCCTTTCGCTAAGGCTGTTCTTGCGGAATTGGCGAAGGGATATTTGGAAGCCAATAGAGGGCTATGGTGAAAAAGGAAATATCTTCCGTTGAAAACTGGAAAGAAGCTTTCTGAGAAAGTGCTCTGTGTTCTGTTAATTCATCTCACAGAGTTACCTCTTTCCCTTCAAGAAGCCTTTCGCTAAGGCTGTTCTTGTGGAATTCGCAGAGGGATATATGGAAGCCCGTAGAGGGCTATGGTGAAAAAGGAAATATCTTCCGTTCAAAACGGGAAAAAAGCTTTCTGAGAAACTGCTCTGTGTTCTGTTAATTCATCTCACAGAGTTTCGTCTTTCCCTTCAAGAAGCCTTTCGCTAAGGCTGTTCTTGTGGAATTGGCAAAGGGATATTTGGAAGCCCTTAGAGGGCTATGGTGAAAAAGGAAATATCTTCCGTTCAAAACCAAAAAGAAGCTTTCTGAGAATGTGCTCTGTGTTGTGTGAATTCATCTCACAGAGTTACATCTTTCCCTTCAAGAAGCCTTTCGCTAAGGCTGTTCTTGTGGAATTGGCAAAGGGATATTTGGAAGCCCATAGAGGGCTATGGTGAAAAATGAAATATCTTCCGTTCAAAACTGGAAGGAAGCTTTCTGAGAAACTGCTCTGTGTTCTGTTAATTCATCTCACAGAGTTACCTCTTTCCCTTCAAGAAGCCTTTCGCTAAGGCTGTTCTTGTGGAATTGGCAAAGGGATATTTGGAAGCCCATAGAGGGCTATGGTGAAAAAGGAAATATCTTCCGTTCAAAACTGGAAAGAAGCTTTCTGAGAAACTGCTCTGTGTTCTGTTAATTCATCTCACAGAGTTACCTCTTTCCCTTCAAGAAGCCTTTCGCTAAGGCTGTTCTTGTGGAATTCGCAGAGGGATATATGGAAGCCCCTAGAGGGCTATGGTGAAAAAGGAAATATCTTCCGTTCAAAACGGGAAAAAAGCTTTCTGAGAAACTGCTCTGTGTTCTGTTAATTCATCTCACAGAGTTTCGTCTTTCCCTTCAAGAAGCCTTTCGCTAAGGCTGTTCTTGTGAAATTGGCAAAGGGATATTTGGAAGCCCATAGAGGGCTATGGTGAAAAAGGAAATATCTTCCGTTCAAAACCGGAAAGAAGCTTTCTGAGAATGTGCTCTGTGTTATGTGAATTCATCTCACAGAGTTACATCTTTCCCTTCAAGAAGCCTTTCCCTAAGGCTGTTCTTGTGGAATTGGCAAAGGGATATATGGAAGCCCATAGAGGGCTATGGTGAAAAAGGAAATATCTTCCGTTCAAAACTGAAAAGAAGCTTTCTGAGAAACGGCTCTGTGTTCTATTAATTCATCTCACAGAGTTATCTCTTTCCCTTCAAGAAGCCTTTCGCTAAGGCTGTTCTTGTGGAATTGGCAAAGGGATATTTGGAAGTCCATAGAGGGCTATGGTGAAAAAGGAAATATCTTCCGTTCAAAACTGGAAAGAAGCTTTCTGAGAAACTGCTCTGTGTTCTGTTAATTCATCTCACAGAGTTACATCTTTCCCTTCAAGAAGCCTTTCGCTAAGGCTGTTCTTGTGGAATTGGCAAAGGGATATTTGGAAGCCCATAGAGGGCTATGGTGAAAAAGGAAATATCTTCCGTTCAGAACTGGAAGGAAGCTTTCTGAGAAACTGCTATGTGTTCTGTTAATTCATCTCACAGAGTTACCTCTTTCCCTTCAAGAAGCCTTTCGCTAAGGCTGTTCTTGTGGAACTGGCAAAGGGATATTTGGAAGCCCTTAGATGGCTATGGTGAAAAAGGAAATATCTTCCGTTCAAAACTGGAAAGAAGCTTTCTGAGAAACTGCTCTGTGTTCTGATAATTCATCTCACAGAGTTACATCTTTCCCTTCAAGAAGCCTTTCGCTAAGGCTGTTCTTGTGGAATTGGCAAAGGGATATTTGGAAGCCCATAGAGGGCTATGGTGAAAAAGGAAATATCTTCCGTTCAAAACTAGAAAGAAGCTTTCTGAGAAACTGCTCTGTGTTCTGTTAATTCATCTCACAGAGTTACATCTTCCCCTTCAAGAAGCCTTTCGCTAAGGCTGTTCTTGTGGAATTGGCAAA
>JAKFHT010003062.1:0-11831 GCA_023783455.1 Erythrocebus patas | reverse complement strand
CGGCCCTGCCCCGCCCAGGCACTGCTGTCTGTCTCTCCTGTTTTCTTTTGATTCTCTGTCTTTACACTTGCTTTTAGTCTTTCTTTTGTTTTGCTCTTTTCCTCTTTTCTAGAGTTTAACAGGCTCTTTTCTTTATACACTTGGAGGGTGAAACAGGCATACCGAGAGTCAGTGTAAACGTTTACAGTCTTACCCTCACCGAGTTCTAAGGCCCGGATTAAAGCAACAAGCCCAGCTTAACGACAGCCCAGGGTTACCACCGCATATTCTGCACATGTCTCTCCTTGTGGGCTGGTGAAGCTGTTCTCGTCACGCATAGCTCCTAGTGTACTGATGTCCAAGGCTGGTCCCGGAGGTCACATCTGCTAGAGTAAACTGGAGTCCAACACCTGTACACAATCATGCTCGACAGGGCTCTAGCTGTCGGGAGCAAGGCGGTGGTTTCAGGGTGTTTCCAGTTTAGTAGATCAATGGTTGAAAAGGGCTGATCGATGAAAGTCTGTTGCCCCCAACCCCCCCGGACGTGGGCCTGGTCATTATAATAGACAGGTCCTCGTATCTCCCTGAGAGGCATTTACAGAGCTCGAGCAAGACCAGATCTGAGATGGCCCACTTGACTATCTGGACTTCTTTTCTTGGCCTCTGGAGGCTCCGGTCCTTCCTTCGAGGTGAGACCTGGGGCGTGTCAGCTCCTGAATCTCATTTCTGAGGGGTTGTTGGCCTCGGTGAAGCGGGTAGGCTGGGATACATGGAGAAAGAATGTGTTCTCTCGCGGCTCGTAAAACTGGCTTCTCTTGCTGTTTCCTGGGACTCCTTTTCAAGTCCGTGTCTGCTGGCGGTGCTGCTCTTACTTTTACTTTTGGCTATTTTGCACACAGTTGTTAAACAGGGCTAAATTAACGGCTTTGTCTATCATCTATTTCGCCATGAGTCAATATAAAGGAATTTGATCTAGGTACGCTGGCTGTCCTCCGACTCCGTCACCACCTGACACACCACTGGACTCTAGCCTGGGTGACAGAGCAAGACCCTGTCTCAAAAAATAAATAAATAAGCAAAAAAGAAAGGGTCCACCCACCACTGGACAGTTAGCCCATGGCCGCCTGTGGGGAGAGTATAGCCAACCTTAGGGAGGAGATGGAGAGACAGGAACAGCAATAAGCAGCATCTGGCTGGCTGGGGTGGGGCCTGGAGATGGGAGACCCGATGGGCTCACTCAGCTGTCTCTTCACCACTCACAGGATCTGGGCCTTGAGCGGACCCTCCTTACTGACATCCTCTACAGAGGTGTGGCCTTTCTCAACCTGGCCGACCCCATCTCTCATGACCTGCTTGTGAACCTGGCCACCACCCCTGCCTCCACCTGGGACTCCACAGCTGCTGGGCTGGGACCCGAGCCCCAGGCCTGCTGCGCCAGGTGACCCACCACCCACCTGGCTCATTGCTACTGACTTGTGATGCTCTCAAGCACATGGTAGTGGGCCATGAAGATCGAGGAGGACTCACAGGCCCCCAGAGATCCAGTGCAAATGCTCAGCCTGAGATTAAGGGGACAGAAGGAGAATGGACTCATAGAAGGCCAGGAGGCCAGCCCGAGCTAGAGGCTCAGCCTTCCCTCAGTGGGAGGAGCCCCAACACCCATAGTGTGGACCCCGCAATAAAGAGTGACACTCACTTCTGCTTTTCTGCATCACCGACCTCAGGGTCACTGAGCAACAGCCTTGCTGCTGGGATGGGGAGAAAGGGTGGCTGTGTCTATCTAAAAAGGAGGGACAAGGGTGACACTGACCTTCCCCCACGTGTTCCTTGGGAAATCCCCATGAAGTCTAAGATGGGGTCCTGGGTCCATCCCTGTGGGCTGGGGAGTTATAGGAGGCCTCCAGGGAGCAGGCCCTCACAGCTGGGCAGGGCTTGGGCTCCTTGAGAAGAGGAGCTGCGAAGGAGTGGGTTGGGAGCCCCAGGAGGAGCAAAGCCCCACAGCCAGCTCACGCCGAGCCGGGCTGCCAGCCTTGCCACCAGGGCCCTCTGGGCGGGGGATCAACGCTGCACAGACCAGAGGCAGGGGCCACAGCGACTAAGTGGGAGGATTTGGTGCCTGCCTCCCACAGGGTACAGTGCTGCCTGCCACCCCCAGTACCCAGCCCTAGGCTTGTTGTACTTGGTGAGGGGCAGCTCTGTGGGGTTAGCACAGACAAAGTGCTTGTGTGTTCCCTCTAGGCCTTGGGGTTCCCCCATGTGGGAGAGCATGCGGGGTGGAGGTGGGCATAGCCAGCAGCAGGGGCCTTAGTCCTAGGGCTGTCCCTGGCAGGGGGAACCGTGTCCATTCCTCCCCAAGCACCATCAGGGTGGGCTCCCAACCAGAAGCCTGATGCCACAGTCACCCTCAGCCCTGTGTGAGGAGTTACAGTTCAGCCCAACCAGGAGACAGGCAGGGCAGGCGGGAAAGGAATTTAGAGATGTCCGGGGGATACTGAGGCCCAGAGTAGGGAAATCATGTGCTGAGCCAGGAGGTAAGGTCTGGGGGCAGTGGGCCCCTGCTAGATGAGGAGAAACGCAGCAGCAGAGGGAGGCTCCAAGGCTAAGGAGGAGGCAGGGGTCCTCCTGGGCCTACACACCCCAACCCACCAGCTCTGACTTTTCCTCACAGCCACGGCCCACAGAGGACTGTGAGCGTATCCTTCCCCGTGGTGCACAGATTCCAGCACATTCCCAGACTGGCTGGATGCATAACAGCCTCTCAGGGCAGAAGGAGATGGTCAAGGAGGGTGAAGGCGGACGGTGTTGGGTCCCAAGACTGGGATGGAGGCAGGAGGAAAAGGATCTTCCTTAGGCCCCACCGATCTCACTGCTTTAGGTGGACTTTTCACCCAAAGGCTTTGGAGACTGGAGATGTCACGCTTCAGCCCTGCTCTGCTCCTGACTTGCGTGGGACCTGGCCAGGCCTTTCCCTTTTTGGGGTTTCTGCTCCCTCCCGTCTGTTAAATAGGACTTTCAGCTCTCAGCACTCCATGGGGTCCAGCCCCCTCCCAGTTCTCCTTGTTTTAGGGACTGGCCCTGCCCAGCAGCTCAGAAGCCATAGAGGCATTTCCCTATGCCCCTACTCTGGAACAGGGGGTTCAGGCTCCCCAGAGTGAGGCAAAATGGGGTAGATGGTGGGAGGGGCCAGCGGAGAGGATTATGAGAAAATGAAAGCTCAAACCAACATGCACTTATTCTGTGAGCAAGCTATTATTTAAATCAAAACTATGAGAGCCCGCCCTGGGCCAGGCAGGCTGATAAACCTGTCACATAAGCAGACATCTGAGCTCTCCCTGAAACTCCTGTTGGAGAAATGCCAAGCTCTCCGGTCCCTTGTGCCCTGCTGACTTTCTGCCCACCACTGGCCCTAAGCCAGCCCACAAACCCTCCACCGTCACTGAGAGATTCCTACCAGGATGGTGCGCGAGGACCTGAGCTGGTGTCCCAGGCAAGCTCTGCGGGAATCCAGGCGGCGGCAGATGGTTTCAGTCTCTGCCTCTTGGACAGAAGCACACGATGTAGTAGCGAAGTCAGAGCCTGAAACGGATCAAGTGGGGAAGGCTGGCCTCACTGCCATGCAGGTGTTCACAGCTTTCATGGAGCCTTCACGACCACCAGCAAGGCCGTCCAGGGCAGGGCCACCAAGTTCCAGGAAGTGGCAGCTTGTGGCTCATGCAGCCTGGTGAGGCAGAGAGCTCTGGCCAGGACAGCTCCAGCCCAAGCTCTAAATGGAGGAAGAAGCAGGTGGGCCATACTCAGGCCGGTCCTCACACAGGCCTAGTCTAGGAGGCAGACAGGCCTGGCCTTGGTCCCAGCCTGTCACTTGCTGGTGATGTGGTCCTCTCAGAGCCTGTTCCTCATCTTGGGACCCGCGCACAGCATAGCACCTATGGATTGGAGAAGGCCCACATGGGGTCTAGAGGCCCCTCCTCGCTGTGCCTGCCCCATCAGCTGTCAACGTGTCCTCTAAAGACACCATCTGGGCCGGGCACAGTGGCTCACGCCTGTAATCCCAGCACTTTGGAAGGCCGAGGCAGGCAGATCATCTGAGGCTGGGAGTTCGAGACCAGCCTGACCAACATGGAGAAACCCTATCTCTACTAAAAATACAAAATTAGCTGGGCATGGTGGCGCATGCCTGTAATCCCAGCTACTCAGGAGGCTGAGGCAGGAGAATTGCTTGAACCTGGGAGACAGTGGTTGTGGTGAGCAACTGCACTCCAGCCTGGGCAACAAGAGCAAAACTCCGCCACAAAAAAAAAAAAAGAGAGAGAGAGAGAGAGACCCTCTGAAAGAGTGCTCAGCCCCACACCAGTCCTGTGGGAGTAGACAGGAGGGGAAAGTGGAGGAGTGAGGCAGGAAGGCCAGGGCAGGTCTGTGCAGGCGGTGGGGTGAGGGATGGGTAGGAGAGGAGGCTGGAGGCCTGAATCCTGGCAGGACTGGTGGGGAGAGAAGGGATGACTAGGTGAGCTGGGGGAGAGAGGACGACGGAAGAGTGTTGGGGGGTTCCAGGGCTTCTGGCCCCAGTGCCTGGGAAGATGGGCATGGAGGCGCCCTACACTGAACTGGGGCATGGGGCATGGGTGGTGAGGCCGGCTTCAGGGTAACATGCCTTTGAGACATCTGAGACAGAGGTCCGCCCCCAAGGGAAGGATCCAGACCTGTCCGCAAACAGATGCTGGCAGCAGCTCAGGAAAACCAAGGGATAGGTGGGAAGGCAAAGGGTCTGAAGGGAATGCTGGGGAACAGGGGAATTTGAGGGGTCAAAAGAGGAGCAAACCCCCTTCCATAAGAGGAGAATCCCATGGACAAGCCCTAAGCCCAGAGAAGGCAGTGTCACAGCGCAACACTTCACCTTGAGGGAACTGGTCTAAGGGTTCTGGAATTCACTTATCACTTCCCTGACAGCTCCCATGTCCCTCCCCTCTACTTATCCAAAGGGTCCACCAAGGCCAAGTGGCTCACAACTGTCATCCCAGCACTTTGGGAGGATTGTTTGAGCCCAGGAGTTTGAGACCAGCCTGGGCAACATAGTGAGACCCCATCTCTACAAAAAGTTTTTAATTAGTTGAGTGGAGTGGTGCCTGTCTATAGCCCCAGCTCCTCAGGAGGCTGAGGTGGGAGGATCCCTTGAGGAGGCAGAGGTTACAATGAGCTGAGATCACACCACTGGACTCTAGCCTGGGTGACAGAGCAAGACCCTGTCTCAAAAAATAAATAAATAAGCAAAAAAGAAAGGGTCCACCCACCACTGGACAGTTAGCCCATGGCCGCCTGTGGGGAGAGTATAGCCAACCTTAGGGAGGAGATGGAGAGACAGGAACAGCAATAAGCAGCATCTGGCTGGCTGGGGTGGGGCCTGGAGATGGGAGACCCGATGGGCTCACTCAGCTGTCTCTTCACCACTCACAGGATCTGGGCCTTGAGCGGACCCTCCTTACTGACATCCTCTACAGAGGTGTGGCCTTTCTCAACCTGGCCGACCCCATCTCTCATGACCTGCTTGTGAACCTGGCCACCACCCCTGCCTCCACCTGGGACTCCACAGCTGCTGGGCTGGGACCCGAGCCCCAGGCCTGCTGCGCCAGGTGACCCACCACCCACCTGGCTCATTGCTACTGACTTGTGATGCTCTCAAGCACATGGTAGTGGGCCATGAAGATCGAGGAGGACTCACAGGCCCCCAGAGATCCAGTGCAAATGCTCAGCCTGAGATTAAGGGGACAGAAGGAGAATGGACTCATAGAAGGCCAGGAGGCCAGCCCCGGCTAGAGGCTCAGCCTTCCCTCAGTGGGAGGAGCCCCAACACCCATAGTGTGGACCCCGCAATAAAGAGTGACACTCACTTCTGCTTTTCTGCATCACCGACCTCAGGGTCACTGAGCAACAGCCCTGCTGCTGGGGTGGGAAGAAAGGGTGGCTGTGTCTATCTAAAAAGGAGGGACAAAGGTGACACTGACCTTCCCCCACGTGTTCCTTGGGGAAATCCCCCATGAAGTCTAAGATGTGGGGGTCCTGGGTCCATCCCTGTGGGCTGGGGAGTTATAGGAGGCCTCCAGGGAGCAGGCCCTCACAGCTGGGCAGGGCTTCGGCTCCTTGAGAAGGAGAGCTGCGAAGGAGCGGGCTGAGAGCCCCAGGAGGAGCAAAGCCCCACAGCCAGCTCACGTCGAGCCCGGGCTGCCAGCCTTGCCACCAGGGCCCTCTGGGCGGGGGACAACGCTGCACAGACCAGAGGCAGGGGCCACAGCGACTAAGTGGGAGGATTTGGTGCCTGCCTCCCACAGGGTACAGTGCTGCCTGCCACCCCCAGTACCCAGCCCTAGGCTTGTTGTACTTGGTGAGGGGCAGCTCTGTGGGGTTAGCACAGACAAAGTGCTTGTGTGTTCCCTCTAGGCCTTGGGGGTCCCCCATGTGGGAGAGCATGCGGGGGGTGGAGGTGGGCATAGCCAGCAGCAGGGGGCCTTAGTCCTAGGGCTGTCCCTGGCAGGGGGAACCGTGTCCATTCCTCCCCAAGCACCATCAGGGTGGGCTCCCAACCAGAAGCCTGATGCCACAGTCACCCTCAGCCCTGTGTGAGGAGTTACAGTTCAGCCCAACCAGGAGACAGGCAGGGCAGGCGGGAAAGGAATTTAGAGATGTCCGGGGGATACTGAGGCCCAGAGTAGGGAAATCATGTGCTGAGCCAGGAGGTAAGGTCTGGGGGCAGTGGGCCCCTGCTAGATGAGGAGAAACGCAGCAGCAGAGGGAGGCTCCAAGGCTAAGGAGGAGGCAGGGGTCCTCCTGGGCCTACACACCCCAACCCACCAGCTCTGACTTTTCCTCACAGCCACGGCCCACAGAGGACTGTGAGCGGCGTATCCTTCCCCCGTGGTGCACAGATTCCAGCACATTCCCAGACTGGCTGGATGCATAACAGCCTCTCAGGGCAGAAGGAGATGGTCAAGGAGGGTGAAGGCGGGACGGTGTTGGGTCCCAAGACTGGGATGGAGGCAGGGAGGAAAAGGATCTTCCTTAGGCCCCACCGATCTCACTGCTTTAGGTGGACTTTTCACCCAAAGGCTTTGGAGAGACTGGAGATGTCACGCTTCAGCCCTGCTCTGCTCCTGACTTGCGTGGGACCTGGCCAGGCCTTTCCCTTTTTGGGGTTTCTGCTCCCTCCCGTCTGTTAAATAGGACTTTCAGCTCTCAGCACTCCATGGGGGTCCAGCCCCCTCCCAGTTCTCCTTGTTTTAGGGACTGGCCCTGCCCAGCAGCTCAGAAGCCATAGAGGCATTTCCCTATGCCCCTACTCTGGAACAGGGGGTTCAGGCTCCCCAGAGTGAGGCAAAATGGGGTAGATGGTGGGAGGGGCCAGCGGAGAGGATTATGAGAAAATGAAAGCTCAAACCAACATGCACTTATTCTGTGAGCAAGCTATTATTTAAATCAAAACTATGAGAGCCCGCCCTGGGCCAGGCAGGCTGATAAACCTGTCACATAAGCAGACATCTGAGCTCTCCCTGAAACTCCTGTTGGAGAAATGCCAAGCTCTCCGGTCCCTTGTGCCCTGCTGACTTTCTGCCCACCACTGGCCCTAAGCCAGCCCACAAACCCTCCACCGTCACTGAGAGATTCCTACCAGGATGGTGCGCGAGGACCTGAGCTGGTGTCCCAGGCAAGCTCTGCGGGAATCCAGGCGGCGGCAGATGGTTTCAGTCTCTGCCTCTTGGACAGAAGCACACGATGTAGTAGCGAAGTCAGAGCCTGAAACGGATCAAGTGGGGAAGGCTGGCCTCACTGCCATGCAGGTGTTCACAGCTTTCATGGAGCCTTCACGACCACCAGCAAGGCCGTCCAGGGCAGGGCCACCAAGTTCCAGGAAGTGGCAGCTTGTGGCTCATGCAGCCTGGTGAGGCAGAGAGCTCTGGCCAGGACAGCTCCAGCCCAAGCTCTAAATGGAGGAAGAAGCAGGTGGGCCATACTCAGGCCGGTCCTCACACAGGCCTAGTCTAGGAGGCAGACAGGCCTGGCCTTGGTCCCAGCCTGTCACTTGCTGGTGATGTGGTCCTCTCAGAGCCTGTTCCCTCATCTTGGGAACGAGGTACACCGAGCCTCCCATTATCCCACTGGAGTGAAGATGATGTAAGTTTTGGAAAGTGCCTACTGCATTGAGGGGAGGAGGGCAGGCAGGCACTATTCGATGTCAGCAGGGCCTCCACCCAGGGCTCTCTGGGTGGCAATGGCAGGAACCCACACCTTTGGGACTAGGCCAGAGATGAAGCCATTTTTTAATTCAACAAGCACTTCCATAGCCTCCCTTGGTCTAGGTACTGTTCTGATGGCCTTATACTCCTTTAATTCTCTTCTCATTTGAACAAGGTAGGTGCTCTGTTTTCCAGGTTAGTCAACTGAGGCAGAAAGAGGTTAAGAAAGGGGACTTGTCGGTCAGGCACTGTGGCTCACTCCTATAATCCCAGCACTTTGGGAGGCCGAGGCAGGTGGATTACCTGAGGTCAGGAGTTCGCAACCAGGTTGGCCAACATGGCAAAACCCCGTCTCTACTAAAAATACAAAAAAAAAAAAAAAAATTAACCAGGCATGTTGGTGAGCACCTGTAATCCCAGCTACTTGGGAGGCTGAGGCAGGAGAATTGCTTGAACCTGGGGGGCAGAGGTTGCAGTGAGCTGAGATCGCACCATTGCACTACAGCCTGGGTGATGGAGCGAGACTCTGTCTCTAAAAAGAAAAAGAAGAAAGGGGACTACTTGTCCAAGTTCAAAGAGCCAGGAACTGGAGGAGCCAGGGTATAAGCCCAGGTGGCCTGGTGTCAGTCTGTGACGTTAATGCCTGCATGCTGCTCCCTCACCTGCAGCCATTTCAGGGACTGTCACTGAGGCTGCTCAGCCCCAGGATTCACCTACATGAGCCAGCCCCTTCCAAAGAGGCCATTTGAAGCAGGAGAACCATCATGGTCCTCCTGTGGGGAACAGACCTCTAGCCTCATCGTCCCTGGAGCAAAGCCAGTCAGGACCTCCCTGGACCTCACTTTCCTGATCTGCAGCTAGTTGGTGGAAGGAGCCATGATGATCTGGCCTTTGCCCTCCCACAGGATTGTAAGAGACTAGGGAGGAGTGGGTTTGGAAGTACTTCCCAGGCTGAGCAAAGCCAGGTGGCCCAGGCCCAGGAGTGCGGCATCCATACCCAGCTCTTGCAGTCTGCCTTCAGCTCCCTGGGACTGAGACCCCTCACACCTCAGCCTGCCTTGCAGGGATGCTGAGAACATCAAAAGCAAATATGTAGAAAAGATACTGTACTCCACAGGCCCAATGTGACCAAGACTCGGGAACTTCTTTTCTGTCCTACAAGGGAGGATATTTGAGCCCAAATAAGGTGCTTTAGGACATGAGCCTGCAGGAAAGGTCAGCCTCTGCAGACGGTCTTCATCTCAAGAATCCAGTCTTGGGCAACTGATCCTAGCTGCTGCTATCAACCCAGTATGGAGGTTTTTCTCTGGGATCTGGAAGGAAAGGAAAACGCACTTCTTCCACTTACAGCTAGCTGCCAATCACCCATGAAAACCAGTATTTTCTTTTCCAACTGTGCACTACATGTGGTTTTTTTGGTTTTTTGTTGTTGCTTTTTTGAGATGGAGTCTTGCTCTGTTGCCCAGACTGGAGTGCAGTGGCACAATCTCGGCTCACCGCAACCTCTGCCTCCCAGGTTCAAGTGATTCTCCTGCCTCAGCCTTCCGAGTAGCTGGGTCTACAGGCACCTGCCACCACGCCCAGCTAATTTTTATATTTTTAGTACAGATGGGGTTTTACCATATTGGCCAGGCTGGTCTTGAACTCCTGATCTTGTCATCCACCTGCCTCGGCTTGTCAAAGTGCTGGGATTACAGGCATGAGCCACCTCGCACGGCCTGTTATTTAAAAATAAGGTTTTATTTTTAAAAATAACCCTTCATTGAGGTGTAATTGAAATACAATAAAGTGGACATTCCAAGCCTTACAAGATTTAAGTGTGCAATATGATACATTTTGTACATGTATACATCCATGAAGCCACTATCCACAATCAAGATAGTAAACGTACCTGTCACCCCCAATGTTTCCTCATGCCTCTTGGTAATCCCTCCCTCCTGTCTCTCCCTGCCCGCCACCATCCAAAAGCAACTGTTGATCTGCTTTCTGTTTCCATAGTTTTTTGGGATATATGGAATCATATAGGATATAGTTTTTTTTTTTTTTAAGTGAAATCTCACTTTGTTACCCACACTGGAGTACAGTCTCAGCTCACTGCAACCTCCACCTCCCAGATTCAAGCAGTTATCCTGCCTCAGCCTCCCGGGTATCTCGGGCTACAGGCGCATGCCACCATGCCCAGCTAATTTTTGTATCTTTAGTAGAGATGGGGTTTCACCATGTTGTTCAGGTTGATCTTGAACTCCTGACCTCAAGTTATCTGCCCACCTCAGCCTCCCAAAGTGCTGGGATTACAGGTGTGAGCCACCATGCCCAGCCGGAAGTACTCTTTTCTATATGACTTTTCACTTAGCATAATTATTTTGAGACTCACTCACGTGTACCAGCAGTTCCATTTATTACTGAGTATTCCGCTGGACGGTGTGTCACAATTTATCCATTCATCTGCTGATGGACGTTTGAGTTGTTTCCAGTTTTGGGCTATTACAAATAAAGCTGCTATGAAAATTCATGCATAAGTTTTTGCAAGGACATATATTTCCTTTTCTCTTGGGTAAATACCTAGGAATGGAATACGGGATCTAAGGTAGATGTATTTTTAATGTTTTAAGAAACTGTCAAACTGTTTTCCAAAGTGGTGGTGCAGTTTTACATCCCCATCAGCAGTGTTTGGGAATTCTTGTTGCTTTACATCTTCAACAGCACATAGCATGGTGAGTTTTTTAAACGTTAGCCATTCTTCTGGGTGTGTAGCAGTATCTCTGTGGCTTTAACTTGGCATTTTCCTAATGACTAATGATGTTGAACATCTTTTCATGTGTGTGTTTGCCATCTGTATCTTCTCAAGTCTGTTCACATTTTTTCCCGATGTTTTATTTTATTATTGAGCTTTGTGAATTTTTTTTTTTTTTTTTTTTTGAGACAGAGTTTTACTCTTATTGCCAGGCTGGAGTGCAATGGGGTGATCTCAGCTCACCAAACCTCCTCCTTCTGGGTTCAAGCGATTCTTCTGCCTCAGTCTTCCTGAGTAGCTGGGATTATAGGCATGTGCATCATGCCCAACTAATTTTGTATTTTCAGTAGAAATGGGGTTTCTCCATGTTGGTCAGGCTGGTCTCAAACTCCGATCTCAGATGATCCACCTGCCTTGGCCTCCCAAAGTGCTGGGATTACAAAAAATTAGCTGGGTGTGGGGGCAGATGCCTGTAATCCCAGTTGCTTGGGAGGCTGAGGCAGGAGAATCACTTGAACCCAGGAGGCAAAGGCTGCAGTGAGCCGAGATTGCACCATTGCACTCCAGCCTGGGCAACAAGAGTGAAACTCTGTCTCAAAAAGAAAAGAAAAGAAAAACCACAGACAACCTAAAGAAGAAAATCACTGACAAAGAATTCAAGAAGGTTTCACAGAAATTAAGGGCAAGAGTCCACTTGGAAAGGGGCCTGGCATTGAAACAGATGGTCACCAAGGCAGGTATTAATATATCATTGTGAAATTTTGGAACACTGGTGACAGAAGGGGAAAAAAAAACAGTCATATAGAAAGAATCTGGACTCAATATCACTTCAGACTTCTCTATAGCAATGCTAGATGACAAAGTAACCACACCTTCAAAATTCTGAAGAATACTAA
>JAKFHT010003061.1:0-11836 GCA_023783455.1 Erythrocebus patas | reverse complement strand
GGATGCAACCGGTTTTGACCGGCTCAAACAAGTTTTGACCGTATTAGACCGGCTCAAACCTGTTTTGACTGGCTCAAACCAGTTTTGACCGGCTCAAACCAGTTTTGACCGGCTGAAACCTGTTTTGAGTGGCTCAAACCGGTTGTGACCGGCTCAAACCGGATCAAACCGGACCAGACCGGCTCAAACGGACTAAACATGTTTTGACCAGCTCAAACCGGACTAGACCGCTCAAACCGGTTGTGACCGGCTCAAACCGGATGAAACCGGACCAGACCAGCTGAAACCTGTTTTGACTGGCTCAAACCGGATGAAACCGGTTTTGACAAGCTCAAACCGGACTCAAACCGGACCAGAACATCTCAAACCGGTTTTGACCGCTCAAACCTGTTTTGACCGGCTGAAACCGGTTTTGACCAGATCAAGCCTGGCCAGACCGGCTCAAACGGACCAGACCGGCTCAAACAAGTATTGAGCATATTAGACCGCTCAAACCGGTTTTGACAGGCTCAAACCGGACCAGAACATCTCAAACCGGTTTTGACCGGCTCAAACCGGACTGAAACAGTAACAGACCGGCTCAAATCACACCAGACTGGCTCTTAGACCGGCTCAAACCGGCTCAAACCGTTTTGACCGGCTCCAACCAGAGTCAAACGGGTTTTCACCAGATCAAACCAGGCCAGACCGCCTCAAACCGGTTTTGACCTGCTCAAACCGGTTTTGACCGCTCAAACCGTTTTGACCGCTCAAACCGGACCAGACCGGCTCAAACAAGTATTGAGCATATTAGACCGCTCAAACAAGTTGTGACCGGCTCAAACAAGTTTTGACCGTATTAGACCGGCTCAAACCTGTTTTGACCAGCTCAAACCTGTTTTGACCAGCTCAAACCTGTTTTGACCGGCTGAAACCTGTTTTGACTGCCTCAAACTGGACTCAAACCGGACTAGACCGCTCAAACCAGACCAGACCGGCTCAAACCTGTTTTGAGTGGCTCAAACCAGACTCAAACCAGACCAGACCAGCTCAAACCGGTTTTGACCGGCTGAAAATGGACTCAAACCGGACTAGACCGGCTCAAACCGGTTTTGAACCGCTCAAACCGGACTGAAACAGTAACAGACCGGCTAAAATTGGCTCACGCCAGACCAGACCGGCTCAAACCTGCTCAAACCAGACCAGACAGGATGCAACCGGTTTTGACCCTGAAACCCTACTCAACCGAGCAGACCGGCTCAAACAAGTTTTGAGCGTATTAGACCGGCTCAAACCGGTTTTGACCAGCTCAAACCGGACGAGACGGGCTGAAACCGGTGTTGACCGGCTCAAACAGGACCAGACCGGCACAAACCATACTCAAACCGGACTCAAACCAGACCAGACGGCTCAAACCGGTTTTGACCGGCCCAAACAGGACTCAAACGGGTTTTGACCAGATCAAGCCTGGCCAGACCGGCTCAAACCGATTTTGACCGTCTCAAACCGGACTCAAACCAGCCAGACCGGCTCAAACCTGTTTTGACTGGCTCAAACCGGACTCAAACCGGACCAGACCAGCTCATACCGGTTTTGACCGGCTCAAACCGGAACAGACCAGACCGGCTCAAAACGGACTAAACATGTTTTGACCAGCTCCAACCGGCTCAAATCACACCAGACTGGCTCTTAGACCGGCTGAAACCGGTTTTGACCGGCTCAAACCAGGCCAGAGAGGCTCAAACTGGTTCAAACCGCACCAAGCCGGCTGAAACCTCTTTTGACCAGCTCAAACCGGACTCAAACCTGTTTTGACCAGCTCAAACCGGATTCTGACCGGACCAGACCGTCTCAAACCGGTTTTGACGGGCTCAAACCAGACTGAAACCGGACTCGACCGGCTCAAACACGTTTTGACCGGCTCCAACGCGACCAGACCGGCTAAACCGGATCAAACCAGACCAGAATGGCTCAAACCAGTGTCAAACGGGTTTTCACCAGATCAAACCAGGCCAGACCGCCTCAAACCGGTTTTGACCGGCTCAAATCGGACTCAAACCAGACCAGACCGGCTGAAACCTGTTTTGACTGCCTCAAACTGGACACAAACTGCAGCAGACCGGCTCAAACCGTTTTTGACCGGCTGAAAACGGACTCAAACCAGACCAGACTGCTCAAACCGGTTTTGAACCGCTCAAACCCGACTGAAACAGTAACAGACCCGTTAAAACCGGCTCACACCAGACCAGTCCGGCTCAAACCGTCTCATACCGCACCAGAACAGCTCAAACCGGTTTTCACCAGCTCTAACCGGACTCATACGGGTTTTGACCGTATCAAACCAGGCCACACCAGCTCAAACCGGTTGTGACCGGCTCAAACCGGACTCAAACCAGCCCAGACCCCTTCCAACCGGTTTTGACAGGCTCAAACCGGACCAGACCGGCTCAAACCGAACCAGACCGTTTGTAACCGGTTTTGACCGCCTTAAACCGCACTTAAACCGGACCAAACCCGCTCAATCCGGTTTTGACCGGCTCAAACCAGACCAGACCGGCTCAAACCTGTTTTGACCGGCTGATACCGGGCCAGAGAGGCTCAAACCGGGTCAAACCGGAGCAGACCGGCTGAAACCTGCTTTGACTAGCTCAAACCGGACTCAAACCTGTTTTGACCAGCTCAAACCGGATTTTAACCGGACTAGACCGTCTCAAACCGGTTTTGACGGGCTCAAAACGGACTGAAACCGGACTAGACCGGCTCAAACCAGTTTTGACCGGCTCGAACGCGACCAGACCGGCTCAAACCGGATGAAACCGGACCAGAACGGCTCAAACCAGTTTTGACCGGCTCCAACCAGAGTCAAACGGGTTTTGACCAGATCAAACCGGGCCAGACAGGCTCAAACCGGTTTTGACCGGCTCAAACCGGACTCAAACCAGACCAGACCGGCTCAAACCTGTTTTGAGTGGCTCAAACCAGACTCAAACCAGACCAGACCTGCTCAAACCGGTTTTGACCAGCTGAAAACGGACTCAATCCGGACTAGACCGGCTCAAACCGGTTTTCAACCGCTCAAACCGGACTGATACAGTAACAGACCGGCTAAAAGCGACTCACGCCAGACCAGACCGGCTCAAACTGGCTCAAACCGGACCAGAACATCTCAAATCGGTTTTCACAGGCTCAAACCGGACTCATACGGGTTTTGACAGGATCAAACCAGGCCAGACCGGCTCAAACCGGTTTTGACCGGCTCAAACTGGACTCAAACCGGCCCAGACCGCTTCCAACCGGTTTTGACAAGCTCAAACTGGACCAGACAGGCTCAAATCGAACCAGACCGGATGAAACCGGTTTTGACGCCTCAAACCCGACTCAAATCCGAGCAGATCGGCTCAAACAAGTTTTGACCGTATTAGACCGGCTCAAACCGGTTTTGACCGGCTCAAACCGGACGAGACGGGCTGAAACCGGTGTTGACCGGCTCAAACTGGACCAGACCGGCACAAACCATACTCAATCTGCACTCAAACCAGACCAGACCGGCTCAAACCGGTTTTGACAGGCTCCAACACGACTAAAACCAGACCAGACCGTCTCAAGCCCGTTTTGACTGGCTCAAACCAGACCAGACCGGCTCAAACCGGATCAAACCGAACCAGACCGGTTCAAACCGGTTTTGACCGGCTAAACCGGGCCAGAGAGGCTCAAACTGGTTCAAACCGGACCAGGCCGGCTGAAACCTGTTTTGACCAGCTCAAACCGGACTCAAACCTGTTTTGACCAGCTCAAACCGGATTCTAACCGGACCAGACCGTCTCAAACCGGTTTTGACGGGCTCAAACTGGACTGAAACCGGACTAGACTGGCTCAAACCAGTTTTGACCGGCTCGAACGCGACCAGACCGGCTCAAACCGGATCAAACCAGACCAGAATGGCCCAAACCAGTGTCAAACGGGTTTTGACCAGATCAAACCAGGCCAGACCGCCTCAAAACGGTTTTGACCGGCTCAAATCGGACTCAAACCAGACCAGACCGGCTGAAACCTGTTTTGACTGCCTCAAACTGGACTCAAACCGCAGCAGACTGGCTCAAACCGTTTTTGACCGGCTGAAAACGGACTCGAACCGGACTACACCGGCTGAAACCGGTTTTAAACCACTCAAACCGGACTGAAACAGTAACAGACCTGCTAAAATCGGCTCACGCCAGACCAGACCGGCTCAAACCGGCTCAAACCGGACCAGACCGGATGAAACCGGTTTTGATGCCTCAAACCCGACTCAAATCCGAGCAGACCGGCTCAAACCGTTTTGACTGGCTCAAACCAGACCAGACCGGCTCAAACCGGTTTGGACCGGCTCAAACCAGACGAGACGGGCTGAAACCGTGTTGACCGGCTCAAACCGCACCAGACCGCACAAACCATACTCAAACCGGACTCAAACAAGACCAGACCGCTCAAACCGGTTTTGACCGCCCAAACCGACTCAAACGGTTTTGACCGGCTCAAATCGGACTCAAACCAGACCAGACCGGCTGAAACCTGTTTTGACTGCCTCAAACTGGACTCAAACCGCAGCAGACTGGCTCAAACCGTTTTTGACCGGCTGAAAACGGACTCGAACCGGACTACACCAGCTGAAACCGGTTTTAAACCACTCAAACCGGACTGAAACAGTAACAGAGCTGCTAAAATCGGCTCACGCCAGACCAGACCGGCTCAAACCGGCTCAAACCGGACCAGACCGGATGAAACCGGTTTTGATGCCTCAAACCCGACTCAAATCCGAGCAGACCGGCTCAAACACGTTTTGACCGTATTAGACCGGCTCAAACCGGTTTGGACCGGCTCAAACCAGACGAGACGGGCTGAAACCGGTGTTGACCGGCTCAAACCGCACCAGACCGGCACAAACCATACTCAAACCGGACTCAAACAAGACCAGACCGGCTCAAACCGGTTTTGACCGCCCAAACCGGACTCAAACGGGTTTTGACCAGATCAAGCCTGGCCAGACCGGCTCAAACCGATTTTGACCAGCTCAAACCGGGCCAGAGAGGCTCAAACCGGGTCAAACCTGACCAGACCAGCTGAAACCTGTTTTGACCAGCTCAAACCGGACTCAAACCTGTTTTGACCAGCTCAAACTGGATTTTAACCGGACCAGACCGTCTCAAACCGGTTTTGACCGGCTCAAACCGGACTGAAACCTGACTAGACCGGCTCAAACCAGATTTGACCGGCTCGAACGCGACCAGACCGGCTCCAACCGGATGAAACCGGACCAGAACGGCTCAAACCAGTTTTGACCGGCTCCAACCAGAGTCAAACGGGTTTTTACCAGATCAAACCGGGCCAGACCGGCTCAAACCGGTTTTGACCGGCTCAAACCGGACTCAAACCAGACCAGACCAGCTCAAACCTGTTTTGAGTGGCTCAAACCAGACTCAAACCAGACCAGACCGGCTCAAACCGGTTTTGACCGGCTGAAAACGGACTCAAACCGGACTAGACCGGCTCAAACCGGTTTTGAACTGCTCAAACCCGACTGAAACAGTAACAGACCGGCTAAAAGCGGCTCACGCCAGACCAGACAGGCTCAAACCGGCCCAAACCGGACCAGAACATCTCTAACCGGTTTTCACAGGCTCAAACTGGACTCATACGGGTTTTGACAGGATCAAACCACGCCAGACCGGCTCATACCGGTTTTGACCGGCTCAAACTGGACTCAAACCGGCCCAGACCGCTTCCAACCGGTTTTGAAAAGCTCAAACCGGACCAGACCGGCTCCAACCGAACCAGACCGGATGAAACCGGTTTTGACGCCTCAAACCCGACTCAAATCCTAGCAGACGGGCTCAAACAAGTTTTGACCATATTAGACGGGCTCAAACCGGTTTTGACCGGCTCAAACCGGACGAGACGGGCTGAAACCGGTGTTGACCGGCTCAAACCGGACCAGACCGGCACAAACCATACTCAAACCGGGCTCAAACCAGACCAGAGCAACTCAAACCGGTTTTGACCAGCCCAAACCGGACTCAAACGGGTTTTGACCAGATCAACCCTGGCCAGACCGACTCAAACCGATTTTGACTGGCTCAAACCGAACTCAAACCAGCCAGACCGGCTCAAACCTGTTTTGACTGGCTCAAACTGGACTCAAACACACCAGACCAGCTCATACCGGTTTTGACCGGCTCAAACCGGAACAGACCAGACCGGCTCAAAACGGACTAAACATGTTTTGACCAGCTCCAACCGGCTCAAATCACACCAGACTGGCTCTTAGACCGGCTCAAACCGGTTTTGAGTGGCTCAAACCAGACCAGACCAGCTCAAACCTGTTTTGACCGGCTGAAACCGGGCCAGAGAGGCTGAAACTGGGTCAAACCGGACCAGACCGGCTGAAACCTGTTTTGACCAGCTCAAACCGGACTCAAACCTGTTTTGACCAGCTCAAACCGGATTCTAACCAGACCAGACCGTCTCAAACCGGTTTTGACGGGCTCAAACCGACTGAAACCGGACTCTACCGGCTCAAACCCGTTTTGACTGGCTCCATCGCGACCAGACCGGCTCAAACCGGATCAAACCAGACCAGAATGGCTCAAACCAGTGTCAAACGGGTTTTGACCACATCAAACCAGGCCAGAATGCCTCAAACCGGTTTTGACAGGCTCAAGCCGGACTCAAACCAGACCAGACCGGCTGAAACCTGTTTTGACTGGCTCAAACCGGACTCAAACCGCAGCAGACCGGCTCAAACCATTTTTGACCGGATGAAAACGGACTCGAACCGGACTAGACCGGCTCAAACCGGTTTTGAACCGCTCAAACCCGACTGAAACAGTAACAGACCTGCTAAAACCGGCTCACGCCAGACCAGACCGGCTCATACCGGCTCAAACCGCACCAGAACATCTCAAACCAGTTTTCACCAGCTCTAACCGGACTCATACGGGTTTTGACCGGATCAAACCAGGCCACACCAGTTCAAACCGGTTGTGACCGGCTCAAACTGGACTCAAACCGGCCCAGACCGATTCCAACCGATTTTGACAGGCTCAAACCGGACCAGACCGGCTCAAACCGAACCAGACTGGATGTAACCGGTTTTGACCGCCTTAAACCGCACTTAAACCGGACCAAACCCGCTCAATCCGGTTTTGACCAGCTCAAACCAGACCAGACCGGCTCAAACCTGTTTTGACCGGCTGATACCGGGCCAGAGAGGCTCAAACCGGGTCAAACCTGACCAGACCGGCTGAAACCTGTTTTGACCAGCTCAAACCTGACTCAAACCTGTTTTGACCAGCTCAAACTGGATTTTAACGGGACCAGACCGTCTCAAACCGGTTTTGACGGGCTCAAACCGGACTGAAACCGGACTAGACCGGCTCAAACCAGTTTTGACCGGCTCGAACGCAAGCAGACCGGCTCAAACCGGATGAAACCGGACCAGAACGGCTCAAACATGTTTTGACTGGCTCCAACCAGAGGCAAACGGGTTTTGACCAGATCAAACCGGGCCAGACCGGCTCAAACCGGTTTTGACCGGCTCAAACCGGACTCAAACCAGACCAGACCGGCTCAAACCGGTTTTGACCAGCTGAAAACGGACTCAAACCGGACTAGACCGGCTCAAACCGGTTTTGAACCGCTCAAACCGGACTGAAACAGTAACAGACCGGCTAAAAGCGACTCACGCCAGACCAGACCGGCTCAAACCGGCTCAAACCGGACCAGAACATCTCAAACCGGTTTTCACAGGCTCAAACCGGACTCATACGGGTTTTGACAGGATCAAACCACGCCAGACCGGCTCAAACCGGTTTTGACCTGCTCAAACCGGACTCAAACCGGCCCAGACCGCTTCCAACCGGTTTTGACAAGCTCAAACCGGACCAGACCGGCTCCAACCGAACCAGACCGGATGAAACCGGTTTTGACGCCTCAAACCCGACTCAAATCCGAGCAGACCGGCTCAAACAAGTTTTGACCGTATTAGACCGGCTCAAACCTGTTTTGACCAGCTCAAACCGGATTTTAACCGGACCAGACCGTCTCAAACCGGTTTTGACGGGCTCAAACCGGACTGAAACCGGACTAGACCGGCTCAAACAAGTTTTGACCGTCTCCAACCAGAGGCAAACGGGTTTTGACCAGATCAAACCGGGCCAGACCGGCTCAAACCGGTTTTGACGGGCTCAAACCGGACTGAAACCTGACTAGACCGGCTCAAACAAGTTGTGACCGGCTCGAACGCGACCAGACCGGCTCCAACCGGATGAAACCGGACCAGAACGGCTCAAACCAGTTTTGACCGGCTCCAACCAGAGTCAAACGGGTTTTGACCAGATCAAACCGGGCCAGACCGGCTCAAACCGGTTTTGAGCGGCTCAAACCGGACTCAAACCAGACCAGACCGGCTCAAACCTGTTTTGAGTGGCTCAAACCGGACTCAAACCAGACCAGACCGGCTCAAACCGGTTTTGACCGGCTGAAAACGGACTCAAACCGGACTAGACCGGCTCAAACTGGTTTTGAACCGCTCAAACCGGACTGAAACAGTAACAGGCCGGCTGAAAGCGACTCACGCCAGACCAGACCGGCTCAAACCGGCTCAAACCGGACCAGAACATCTCAAACCGGTTTTCACAGGCTCAAACCGGACTCATATGGGTTCTGACAGGATCAAACCACGCCAGACCGGCTCAAACCGGTTTTGACCTGCTCAAACTGGACTCAAACCGGCCCAGACCGCTTCCAACCGGTTATGACAAGCTCAAACCGGACCAGACCGGCTCCAACCGAACCAGACCGGATGAAACCGGTTTTGACGCCTCAAACCCGACTCAAATCCGAGCAGACCGGCTCAAATAAGTTTTGACCATATTAGACAGGCTCAAACCTGTTTTGACCAGCTCAAACCGGATTTTAACCGGACCAGACCGTCTCAAACCGGTTTTGACGGGCTCAAACCGGACTGAAACCGGACTAGACCGGCTCAAACAAGTTGTGACCGTCTCCAACCAGAGCCAAACGGGTTTTGACCAGATCAAACCGGGCCACACCGGCTCAAACCGGTTTTGACGGGCTCAAACCGGACTGAAACCGGACTAGACCGGCTCAAACAAGTTGTGACCGGCTCGAACGCGACCAGACCGGCTCAAACCGGATGAAACCGGACCAGAACGGCTCAAACCAGTTTTGACCGGCTCCAACCAGAGTCAAACGGGTTTTGACCAGATCAAACCGTGCCAGACCGGCTCAAACCGGTTTTGACCGGCTCAAACCGGACTCAAACCAGACCAGACCGGCTCAAACCTGTTTTGAGTGGCTCAAACCAGACTCAAACCAGACCAGACCAGCTCAAACCGGTTTTGACCGGCTGAAAACGGACTCAAACCGGACTAGACCGGCTCAAACCGGTTTTGAACCGCTCAAACCGGACTGAAACAGTAACAGACCGGCTAAAATTGGCTCACGCCAGACCAGACCGGCTCAAACCTGCTCAAACCAGACCAGACAGGATGCAACCGGTTTTGACCCCTGAAACCCTACTCAAATCCGAGCAGACCGGCTCAAACAAGTATTGAGCATATTAGACCGGCTCAAACCGGTTTTGACCGGCTCAAACCGGACGAGACGGGCTGAAACCGGTGTTGACCGGCTCAAACAGGACCAGACCGGCACAAACCATACTCAAACCGGACTCAAACCAGACCAGACCGGCTCAAACCGGTTTTGACCGGCCCAAACAGGACTCAAACGGGTTTTGACCAGATCAAGCCTGGCCAGACCGGCTCAAACCGATTTTGACCGGCTCAAACCGGACTCAAACCAGCCAGACCGGCTCAAACCTGTTTTGACTGGCTCAAACCGGACTCAAACCGGACCAGACCAGCTCATACCGGTTTTGACCGGCTCAAACCGGAACAGACCAGACCGGCTCAAAACGGACTAAACATGTTTTGACCAGCTCCAACCGGCTCAAATCACACCAGACTGGCTCTTAGACCGGCTGAAACCGGTTTTGACCGGCTCAAACCGGGCCAGAGAGGCTCAAACTGGTTCAAACCGCACCAAGCCGGCTGAAACCTCTTTTGACCAGCTCAAACCGGACTCAAACCTGTTTTGACCAGCTCAAACCGTATTCTGACCCTACCAGACCGTCTCAAACCGGTTTTGACGGGCTCAAACCAGACTGAAACCGGACTCGACCGGCTCAAACACGTTTTGACCGGCTCCAACGCGACCAGACCGGCTAAACCGGATCAAACCAGACCAGAATGGCTCAAACCAGTGTCAAACGGGTTTTCACCAGATCAAACCAGGCCAGACCGCCTCAAACCGGTTTTGACCGGCTCAAATCGGACTCAAACCAGACCAGACCGGCTGAAACCTGTTTTGACTGCCTCAAACTGGACACAAACTGCAGCAGACCGGCTCAAACCGTTTTTGACCGGCTGAAAACGGACTCGATCCGGACTAGACCGGCTCAAACCGGTTTTGAACCGCTCAAACCCGACTGAAACAGTAACAGACCCGTTAAAACCGGCTCACACCAGACCAGTCCGGCTCAAACCGTCTCATACCGCACCAGAACATCTCAAACCGGTTTTCACCAGCTCTAACCGGACTCATACGGGTTTTGACCGTATCAAACCAGGCCACACCAGCTCAAACCGGTTGTGACCGGCTCAAACCGGACTCAAACCAGCCCAGACCGCTTCCAACCGGTTTTGACAGGCTCAAACCGGACCAGACCGGCTCAAACCGAACCAGACCGGATGTAACCGGTTTTGACCGCCTTAAACCGCACTTAAACCGGACCAAACCCGCTCAATCCGGTTTTGACCGGCTCAAACCAGACCAGACCGGCTCAAACCTGTTTTGACCGGCTGATACCGGGCCAGAGAGGCTCAAACCGGGTCAAACCGGACCAGACCGGCTGAAACCTGTTTTGACCAGCTCAAACCGGACTCAAACCTGTTTTGACCAGCTCAAACCGGATTTTAACCGGACCAGACCGTCTCAAACCGGTTTTGACGGGCTCAAACCGGACTGAAACCGGACTAGACCGGCTCAAACCAGTTTTGACCGGCTCGAACGCGACCAGACCGGCTCAAACCGGATGAAACCGGACCAGAACGGCTCAAACCAGTTTTGACCGGCTCCAACCAGAGTCAAACGGGTTTTGACCAGATCAAACCGGGCCAGACCGGCTCAAACCGGTTTTGACCGGCTCAAACCGGACTCAAACCAGACCAGACCGGCTCAAACCTGTTTTGAGTGGCTCAAACCAGACTCAAACCAGACCAGACCTGCTCAAACCGGTTTTGAACCGCTCAAACCGACTGAAACAGTAACAGACCCGTTAAAACCGGCTCACACCAGACCAGTCCGGCTCAAACCGGCTCATACCGCACCAGAACATCTCAAACCGGTTTTCACCAGCTCTAACCGGACTCATACGGGTTTTGACCGGATCAAACCAGGCCACACCAGCTCAAACCGGTTGTGACCGGCTCAAACCGGACTCAAACCGGCCCAGACCGCTTCCAACCGGTTTTGACAGGCTCAAACCGGACCAGACCGGCTCAAACCGAACCAGACCGTATGTAACCGGTTTTGACCGCCTTAAACCGCACTTAAACCGGACCAAACCCGCTCAATCCGGTTTTGACCGGCTCAAACCAGACCAGACCGGCTCAAACCTGTTTTGACCGGCTGATACCGGGCCAGAGAGGCTCAAACCGGGTCAAACCGGACCAGACCGGCTGAAACCTGTTTTGACCAGCTCAAACCGGACTCAAACCTGTTTTGACCAGCTCAAACC
>JAKFHT010003060.1:0-11868 GCA_023783455.1 Erythrocebus patas | reverse complement strand
TTGGAAAGTGATATTTGAAGCCCATAGAGGGCAATGTTGAAAAAGGAAATATCTTCCATTAAAACTGGAAAGAAGCTTTGAGAAACTGCTTTGTGTTCTGGTAATTCATCTCACAGAGTTACAGCATTACCTTCAAGAAGCCTTTCGCTAAGGCTGTTCTTGTGGAATTTTGAAAGTGATATTTAGAAGCCCAAAGAGGTCTACGGTGAAGAAGGAAATATCTTCCGTTAAAAACTGGAAAGAAGCTTTCTGAGAAAAAGCTTTGTGTTCTGCTAATTTCTCTCACAGAATTACAGCTTTCCCTTCAAGAAGCCTTTCGCTAAGGATGTTCATGTGGAATTCGGAAAGTGATATTTGGAAGCCCATAGAGGGCTATGGTGAAAAAGGAAATATCTTCCAATAAAAACTGGAAAGAAGCTTTGTGAGAAACTACTTTGTGTTCTGTTAATTCATCTCACACAGTTACAGCTTTCCCTTCAAGAATCCTTTCCCTAAGGCTGTTCTTGTGGAATTTGGAAAGTGATATTTGAAAGCCCTTAGAGGGCTATGGTGAAAAAGGAAATATCAACCGTTAAAAACTGGAAAGAAGCTTTATGAGAAACTACTTTGTGGTCTGTTAATTCATCTCACAGAGTTACAGCTTTCCCTCAAGAAGCTTACCGCTAAGACTGTTCTTGTGGAATTTGCAAAGTGATATTTGGAAGCCCATTGAGGGCTATGGTGAAAAAGAAAATATCTTATGTTAAAAACTGGAAAGAAGCTTTCTGAGAAGCTGCTTTGTGTTCTGTTAATTCATCTCACAGAGTTACAGCATGCCCATCAAGAAGCCTTTCGCTAAGACTGTTCTTCTGGAATTTGCATAGTGTCGTTTGGAAGCCCATAGAGGGCTATGGTGAAAAAGGAAATATTTTCCATTAAAAACTGGAAAGAAGCTTTGTGAGAAACTGCTTTGTGTTCTGTTAATTCATCTCACAGAGTTACAGCTTTCCCTCCAAGAAGCCTTTCCCTAAGGCTGTTCTTCTGGAATTTGGAAAGTGATATTTGAAAGCCCATAGAGGTCTATGGTGAAAAAGGAAATATCTTCCGTTAAAAACTGGAAAGAAGCTTTCTGAGAAACTGCTTTGTGTTCTGGTAATTCATCTCACAGAGTTACAGCTTTCCCCTCAAGAAGCCTTTCACTAAGACTGTTCTTGTGGAATTTGCAATGTGATATTTGGAAGCACTTAGAGGGCTATGGTGAAAAAGGAAATATCTTCCGTAAAAAACTGGAAAGAAGCTTTCCGAGAAACTGCTTTGTGTTCTGTTAATTCACCTCACAGGGTTACGGCTTACCCTACAAGAAGCCTTTCGCTAAGGCTGTTCTTGTGGAATTTGCAAAGTGATATTTGGAAGCCAATAGAGCTCTATGGTGAAAAAGGAAATATCTTCCGTTAAAAACTGGAGAGAAGCTTTCTGAGAAACTGCTTTGTGTTCTGTTAATTCATCTTACAGAGTTACAGCTTTCCCCTCAAGAAGCCTTTCGCTAAGACTGTTCTTGTGGAATTTGCAAAGTGATATTTGGAAGCCCATAGAGGGCAATGTTGAAAAAGGAAATATCTTCCGTTAAAAACTGGAAAGAAGCTTTCGCGGAAACTGCTTTGTGTTCTGTTATTTCATCTCACAGAGTTACAGCTTTCCCTTCAAGAAGCCTTTCGCTAAGGCTGTTCTTGTGGAATTTGCAAAGTGATATTTGGAAGCCCATAGAGGGCTATGGTGAAAAAGGAAATATCTTCCGTTAAAAACTGGAAGGAAGCTTTCTGAGAAGCTGCTTTGTGTTCTGTTCATTCATCTCACAGTGTTACCGCTTTCCCCCAACAAGCCCTTCGCTAAGATTGTTCTTGTGGCATTTGCAAAGTGTTATTTGGGAGACCATAGAGGGCTATGGAGAAAAAGTAAATATCTTAGGTTAAAAACTGGAAAGAAGGTTTCTGAGAAACTGCTTTGTGTTCTGTTAATTCATCTAACAGAGTTACAGCATTACCTTCAAGAAGCATTTCGCTAACGCTGTTCTTATGGAGTTTTGAAAGTGATATTTGGAAGCCCGTAGAAGCCTATGGAGAAAAAGGAAATATCTTAGGTTAAAAACTGGAAAGAAGCTTTCTGAAAAACTGCTTTGTGTTCTGTTAATTCATCCCACAGAGTTACAGCACTACCTTCAAGAAGCCTTTCGCTAAGGCTGTTCTTGTGGAATTTTGAAAGTGATATTTGGAAGCCCAAGGAGGGCTATGGTGAAAAAGGAAATATGTTCCGTTAAAAACTGGAAAGAAGCTTTTTGAGAAATTGCTTTGTGTTCTGCTAATTTATCTCACAGAGTTACAGCTTTCCCTTCAAGAAGCCTTTCGCTAAGGATGTTCTTGTGGAATTTGGAAAGTGATATTTGGAAGCCCATAGAGGGCTATGGTGAAAAGGAAATATCTTCCGTTAAAAACTGGAAAGAAGCTTTCTGAGAAACTGCCTTGTGGTCTGTTAATTCATCTCAAAGAGTTACAGCTTTCCCTTCAAGAAGCCTTTCGCTAAGACTGTTTTTGTGGAATTTGCAAAGTGACATTTGCAAGCCCATTGAGCGCTACGGTGAAAAACGAAATATCTTCCGTTAAAAACTGGAAAGAAGCTGTCTGAGAAACTGCTTTGTGATCTGTTAATTCATCTCACAGAGTTACAGCTTTCCCCTCTAGAAGCCTTTTGCTAAGACTGTTCTTGTGGAATTTGCAAAGTGATATTTGGAAGCCCATAGAGGGCTATGGTGAAAAAGGAAATATCTTCCTTTAAGAACTGGAAAGAAGCTTTCTGAGAAACTGCTTTGTGTCCTGTTAATACATCTCTAAGAATTACAAATTTCCTCTCAGGAAGCCTTTCGCTAAGACTGTTCTTGTGGAAATTGCAAAGTGATATTTGGAAGTCCCTAGAGGCCTATGGTGAAAAAGGAAATATCTTCCGTTAAAAACTGGAGAGAAGCTGTGTGAGAAACTGCTTTGTGGTCTGTTAATTCATCTCACAGACTTACGGCTTTCCCCTCAAGAAGCCTTTCGCTAAGACTGTTCTTGTGGAATTTGCAAAGTGACATTTGGAAGCCCATAGATGGCTATGTTGAAAAAGGAAATATCTTCCGTTAAAAACTGGAAAGAAGCTTTCTGAGAAACTGCTTTGTGGTCTGTTAATTCATCTCACAGAATTCCAAAATTTATCTCAAGAAGCCTTTCGCTAAGAGTGTTCTTGTGGAACTTGCAAAGTGATATTTGGAAGCCCATAGAGGGCTATGGTGAAAAAGGAAATATCTTCAGTTACAAACTGGAAACAAGCTGTCTGAGAAACTGCTTTGTGGTCTGTTAATTCATCTCACGGAGTTACAGCTTTCACCTCAAGAAGCCTTTCGCTAAGACTGTTCTTGTGGAATTTGCAAAGTGATTATCCCCTAGAGGGCTATGGTGAAAAAGGAATTATCTTCCGTTAAACCTGGAAAGAAACTTTCTGAGAAACTGCTTTGTGTTTTGTTAATTCATGTCACAGAGTTACAAATTTCCTCTCAAGAAGCCTTTCGCTAAGAGTGTTCTTGTGGAATTTGAAAAGTATTATTTGGAAGCCCATAGAGGGCTATGGTGAAAAACGAAATATCTTCAGTTAAAAACTGGAAAGAAGCTTTCTGAGAAACTGCTTTGTGTTCTGTTAATTCATCTCACAGAGTTACAGCTTTCCTTCAAGAAGCCTTCGCTAAGACTGTTCTTGTGGAATTTGCAAAGTGATATTTGGAAGCCCATAGAGGGCTATGGTGAAAAGGAAATATCTTCCGTTAAAAACTGGAAAGAAGCTTCTGAGAAACTGCTTTGTGTTCTGTTAATTTATCTTACAGTGTTACAACTTTCCCTTCAAGAAGCCTTTCGCTAAGACTGTTCTTGTGGAATTTGCAAAGTGATATTTCAAAGCCCTTAGAGGGCTATGGTGAAAAAGGAAATATCTTTCGTTAAAAACTGGAAAGAAGCTTTCTGAGAAACTGCTTTGCGTTCTGTTAATTCATCTCACAGAGTTAGAAATTTCCTCTCAAGAAGCCTTTCGCTAAGACTGTTCTTGTGGAATTTGCAAAGTGACATTTGGAAGCCCATAGAGGGCTACGGAGAAAAACGAAATATCTTCAGTTAAAAACTGGAAAGAAACTGTCTGAGAAACTGCTTTGTTGTGTGTTAATTCATCTCACAGAGTTACAGCTTTCGCCTCTAGAAGCCTTTTGCTAACACTGTTCTTGTGGAATTTGCAAAGTGATATTTGGAAGCCCATAGAGGGCTATGGTGAAAAAGGAAATATCTTCCTTTAAAAATTGGAAAGAAGCTTTCTGAGAAACTTCTTTGTCGTCTGTTAATTCATCTCTAAGAATTACAAATTTCCTCTCAAGAAGCCTTTCGCTAAGACTGTTCTTGTGGATTTTGCAAAGTGACATTTCGAAGCCCATAGATGGCATTTTGAAAAAGGAAATATCTTCCGTTAAAAACTGGAAAGAAGCTTTCTGAGAAACTGCTTTGTGGTCTGTCAATTCATCTCACAGACTTACAGCTTTCCCCTCAAGAAGCCTTTCGCTAAGACTGTTCTTGTGGAATTTGCAAAGTGACATTTGGAAGCCCATAGAGGGCTATGGTGAAAAAGGAAATATCTTCCGTTAAAAACTGGAAAGAAGCTTTCTGAGAAACTGCTTTGTGTTCTGTTAATTCATCTGACAGAGTTACAGCTTTCCCTTCAAGAAGCCTTTCGCTAAGGCTGTTCTTGGGGAATTTGCAAAGTGATATTTGGAAGCCCATAGAGGGCTATGGTGAAAAAGGAAATATCTTCCGTGAAAAACTGGAAAGAAGCTTTCTGAGAAACTGCTTGGTGGTCTGTTAATTCATCTCACGGAGTTACAGCTTTCACCTCAAGAAGCCTTTCGCTAAGACTGTTCTTGTGGAATTTGCAAAGTGATAACCCCTAGAGGGCTATGGTGAAAAAGGAATTATCTTCCGTTAAAAACTGGAGAGAAGCTGTCTGAGAAACTGCTTTGTATTCTGTTAATTCACCTCACAGAGTTACAAATTTCCTCTCAAGAAGCCTTTCGCTAACACTGTTCTTGTGGAATATGCATAGTGATATTTGGAAGCCCATGGAGGGCTATGGTGAAAAACGAAATATCTTCAGTTAAAACCTGGAAAGAAGCTTTCTGAGAAACTGCTTTGTGGTCTGTTAATTCATCTCACAGAGTTACAGCTTACCCTTCAAGAAGCCTTTTGCTAAGTCTTTTCTTGTGGAATTTGCAAACTGATATTCGGAATCCCATAGAGGGCTATGGTGAAAAAGGAAATATCTTCCTTTAAAAACTGGAAAGAACCTTTTTGAGAAACTGCTTTGTGGTCTGTTAATTCATCTCAGAGACTTACGGCTTTCCCCTCAAGAACCCTTTCGCTAAGACTGTTCCTGTGGAATTTGCAAAGTGACATTTTGCAGCCCTTAGAGGGCTATGTTGATAAAGGAAATATCTTTCGTTAAAAACTGGAAAGAAGATTTCTGAGAAACTGCTTTGTGGTCTGTTAATTCATCTCACAGACTTACGGCTTTACCCTCAAGAAGCCTTTCGCTAAGACTGTTCTTGTCGAATTTGCAAAGTGACATTTGGAAGCCCATAGAAGGCTATGGTGTAAAAGGAAATATCTTCCGTTAAAAACTGGAAGGAAGCTTTCTGAAAAACTGCTTTGTGTTCTGTTAATTCATCTCACAGAGTTACAAATTTCCTCTCAAGAAGCCTTTCGCTAGGACTGTTCTTGTGGAATTTGCAAAGTGACATTTGGAAGCCCATAGAGGGCTACGGTGAAAAACAAAATATCTTCCGTTAAAAACTGGAAAGAAGCTGTCTGAGAAACTGCTTTGTGGTCTCTTAATTCATCTCACAGAGTTACAGCTTTCCCCTCACGAAGCCTTTTGCTAAGACTGTTCTTGTGGAATTTGCAAAGTGATATTTGCAAGCCCATAGAGGGCTATGGTGAAAAAGGAAATATCTTCCGTTAAAAACTGGAAAGAAGCTGTCTGAGAAACTGCTTTGCGGTCTGTTAATTCATCCCACAGTCTTACAGGTTTCCCCTCAAGAAGCCTTTCGCTAAGACTGTTCTTGTGGAATTTGCAAAGTGACATTTGGAAGCCCACAGAGGGCTATGGTGAAAAAGGAAATATCTTCCGTTAAAAACTGGAAGGAAGCTTTCTGAGAAACTGCTTTGTGGTCTGTTAATTCATCTCACAGAATTACAAATTTCCTCTCAAGAAGCCTTTCGCTAAGTCTATTCTTGTGGAAATTGCAAAGTGATATTTGGAAACCCCTAGAGAGCTATGGTGAAAAAGGAAATATCTTCTGTTAAAAACTGGAAAGAAGATGTCTGAGAAACTGTTGTGTAGTGTGTTAATTCATCTCACAGAGGTACAGCTTTCCCTTCAAGAAGTCTTTCGCTGAGACTGTTCTTGTGGAATTTGCAAAGTGATAAGCCCATAGAGGGCTGTGGTGAAAAATTAATTATCTTCCGTTAAAAACTGGAAAGAAGATGTCTGAGAAACTGCTTTGTGGTCTGTTAATTCATCTCACAGAGGTATAGCTTTCCCTTCAAGAAGCCTTTCGCTAAGACTGTTCTTGTGGAATTTGCAAAGTGATATTTGGAAGCCCTTAGAGGGCTATGGTGAAAAAGGAAATATCTTCCGTTAAAAACTGGAAAGAAGCTTTCTGAGAAACTGCATTGTGTTCTGTTAATTCATCTCACCGAGTTACAAATTTCCTCTCAAGAAGCCTTTCGCTAAGACTGTTCCATTGGAATTTCCAAAGTGATATTTGGAAGCCCATAGAGGGCTATGGTGAAAAACGAAATATCTTAGTTAAAAACTGGAAAGAAGCTGTCTGAGAAACTGCTTTGTGGTCTGTTAATTCATCTCATGGAGTTACAGCTTTCACTTCATGAAGCCTTTCGCTAAGACTGTTCTTGTGGAATTTGCAAAGTGATAAGCCCATAGAGGGCTATGGTGAAAAAGGAATTATCTTCCGATAAAAACCGGAAAGAAGCTTCCTGAGAAACTGTTTTGTGTTCTGTTAATTCACCTCACAGAGTTACAAATTTCCTCTCAAGAAGGCTTTCGCTAACACTGTTGTTGTGGAATTTGCAAAGTGATATTTGGAAGCCCATAGAGGGCTTTGTGAAAAACGACATATCTTCAGTTAAAAACGGAAAGATGGCTGTCTGAGAAACTGCTTTGTGGTCTGTTAATTCATCTCACAGAGTTACAGCTTTCCCTTCAAGAAGCCTTCTGCTAAGACTGTTCTTGTGGAATTTGCAAAGTGATATTTGGAAGCCCATAGAGGGCTATGGTGAAAAAGGAAATATCTTCCGTTAAAAACTGGAAAGAAGCTTTTGAGAAACTGCTTTGTGTCTGTTAATTCATCTCACAGAGTTACAGCTTTCCTCTCAAGAAGCCTTTCTAAGACTGTTCTTGTGGAATTTGCAAAGTGATATTTGGAAGCCCATAGAGGCTATGGTGAAAAGGAAATATCTTCCGTTAAAAACTGGAAAGAAGGTTTCTGAGAAAGTGCTTTGTGGTCTGTTAATTCATCTCACAGACTTACAGCTTTCCTCAAGAAGCCTTTCGCTAAGACTGTTCTTGTGGAATTTGCAAAGTGATATTTGGAAGCCCATAGAGGGCTATGGTGAAAAAGGAAATATCTTCCGTTAAAAACTGGAAAGAAGGTTTCTGAGAAACTGCTTTGTGGTCTGTTAATTCATCTCACAGAATTACAAATTTACTCTCAAGAAGCCTTTCGCTAAGACTGTTCTTGTGGAATTTGCAAAGTGATATTTGGAAGCCCATAGAGGGCTATGGTGAAAAAGGAAATATCTTCAGTTAAAAACTGGAAAGAAGCTTTCTGAGAAACTGCTTTGTGGTCTGTTAATTCATCTCACGGAGTTACAGCTTTCACCTCAAGAAGCCTTTCGCTAAGACTGTTCTTGTGGAATTTGCAAAGTGATATTTGGAAGCCCATAGAGGGCTATGGTGAAAAGGAAATATCTTCCGTTAAAACTGGAAAGAAGCTTTCTGAGAAACTGCTTTGTGGTCTGTTAATTCATCTCACAGAGTTACAGCTTTCCTTCAAGAAGCCTTCGCTAAGACTGTTCTTGTGGAATTTGAAAGTGATATTTGGAAGCCCATAGAGGGCTATGGTGAAAAGGAAATATCTTCAGTTAAAACTGGAAAGAAGATGCCTGAGAAACTGCTTTGTGGTCTGTTAATTCACCTCACAGAGTTACAGCTTTCCTCTCAAGAAGCCTTTCGCTAAGACTGTTCTTGTGGGATTTGGAAAGTGATATTTGGAAGACCATAGAGGGCTATGGTGAAAAAGGAAATATCTTCAGTTCAAAACTGGAAAGAAGATGTCTGAGAAACTGCTTTGTGGTCTGTTAATTCATCTCACAGAGTTACAGCTTTCACCTCAAGAAGCCTTTCGCTAAGACTGTTCTTGTGGAATTTGCAAAGTGATAAGCCCATAGAGGGCTATGGTGAAAAAGGTATTATCTTCCGTAAAAAACTGGAAAGAAGCTTTCTGAGAAACTGCTTTGTGTTCTGTTAATTCACCTCACAGAGTTACAAATTTCCTCTCAAGAAGCCTTTCGCTGACACTGTTTTGTGGAATTTGCAAAGTGATATTTGGAAGCCCATTGAGGGCTATGGTGAAAAACGAAATATCTTCAGTTAAAAACTGGAAAGAAGCTGTCTGAGAAACTGCTTTGTTGTCTGGTAATTCATCTCACAGAGTTACAGATTTCCCCTCTAGAAGCCTTTTGCTAAGACTGTTCTTGTGGAATTTGGAAAGAGATATTTGGAAGCCCATAGAGGGTTATGGTGAAAAAGGAAATATCTTCCTTTAAAAACTGGAAAGAAACTTTCTGAGAAACTGCTTTGTGGCCTGTTAATTCATCTCTAAGAATTACAAATTTTCTCTCAAGAAGCCTTTCCCTAAGACTGTTGTTGTGGAAATTGCAAAGTGATGTTTGGAAGTCCCTAGATGCCTATGGCGAAAAAGGAATTATCTTCCGTTAAAAACTGGAAAGAAGGTTTCTGAGAAACTGCTTTGTGGTCTGTTAATTCATCTCACTGACTTAAGGCTTTCCCCTCAAGAAGCCTTTCCCTAAGACTGTTGTTGTGGAATTTGCAAAGTGACATTTGGAAGCCCATAGAGGGCTATGGTGAAAAGGAAATATCTTCCGTTAAAACTGGAAAGAAGCTTTCTGAGAAACTGCTTTGTGGTCTGTTAATTCATCTCACAGAATTACAAATTTCCTCTCAAGAAGCCTTTCGCTAAGACTGTTCTTGTGGAATTTGCAAAGTGATATTTGGAAGCCCATAGAGGCTATGGTGAAAAGGAAATATCTTCAGGTAAAACTGGAAAGAAGATGCCTGAGAAACTGCTTTGTGGTCTGTTAATTCATCTCACAGAGTTACAGCTTTCACCTCAAGAAGCCTTCGCTAAGACTGTTCTTGTGGAATTTGCAAAGTGATATTCCCATAGAGGGCTATGGTGAAAAGGAATTATCTTCCGTTAAAAACTGGAAAGAAGGTTTCTGAGAAACTGCTTTGTGGTCTGTTAATTCATCTCACTGACTTAAGGCTTTCCCCTCAAGAAGCCTTTCGATAAGGCTGTTTTTGTGGAATTTGCAATGTGACCTTTGGAAGCCCATAGAGGTCTGTGGTGAAAAAGGAAATATCTTCCGTTAAAAACTGAAGAGAAGCTTTCTGAGAAACTGCTTTGTGGTCTGTTAATTCATCTCACAGAATTACAAATTTCCTCTCAAGAAGCCTTTCGCTAAGACTGTGCTTGTGGAATTTGCAAAGTGACATTTGGAAGCCCATAGAGGGCTATGGTGAAAAAGGAAATATCTTCAGGTAAAAACTGGAAAGAAGATGCCTGAGAAACTGCTTTGTGGTCTGTTAATTCATCTCACGTAGTTACAGCTTTCACCTCAAGAAGCCTTTCGCTAAGACTGTTCTTGTGGAATTTGCAAAGTGATATTCCCATAGAGGGCTAAGGTGAAAAAGGAATTATCTTCCGTTAAAAACTGGAAAGAAGCTTTCTGAGAAACTGCTTTGTGTTCTGTTAATTCACCTCACAGAGTTACAGCTCTCCCTTCAAGAAGCCTTTCGCTAAGACTGTTCTTGTGGAATTTTCAAAGTGATATTTGGAAGCCCTTAGAGGACAATGGTGAAAAACGAAATATCTTCAGTTAGAAACTGGAAAGAAGCTCTCTGGGAATCTGCTTTGTGGTCTGTGAATTCACCTCACAGAGTTACAGCTTTCCCCTCAAGAAGCCTTTCCCGAAGACTGTTCTTGTGGAATTTGCAAACTGATATTTGGAAGCTCATAGAGGGCTATGGTGAAAAAGGAAATAGCTTCCGTTAAAAACTGGAAAGAAGCTTTCCGAGAAACTGCTTTGTGTTCTCTTAATTCACCTCACAGAGTTACAGCTTACCCTACAAGAAGCTTTTCGCTAAGGCTGTTCTTGTGGAATTTGCAAAGTGATATTTGGAAGCCAATAGAGGTCTATGGTTAAAAAGGAAATATCTTCCGTTAAAAACTGGAGAGAAGCTTTCTGAGAAACTGCTTTGTGTTCTGTTAATTCATCTTAAAGAGTTACAGCTTTCCTCTCAAGAAGCCTTTCGCTAAACTCTTCTTGTGGAATTTGCAAAGTGATATTTGGAAGCCCCTATAGGGCTATGGAGAAAAAGGAAATATCTTCCGTTAAAAACTTGAAAGAAGCTTTCTGAAAAATTGCTTTGTGTTCTGCTAATTTATCTCACAGAATTACAGCTTTCCCTTCAAGAAGCCTTTCGCTAAGGATGTTCTTGTGGAATTTGGAAAGTGATGTTTGGAAGCCCATAGAGGGCTATGGTGAAAAAGGAAACATCTTCCGTTAAAAACTGGAAAGAAGCTTTCTGAGAAAGTGCTTTGTGTTCTGTTAATTCATCTCACAGTGTAACAGCTTTCCCTTCAAGAAGCCTTTCGCTAAGATTGTTCTTGTGGAATTTGTAAAGTGATATTTGGAAGCCCTTAGAGGGCTATGGCGAAAAAGGAAATATCTTCCGTTAAAAACTGGAAAGAAGCTTTCTGAGAAACTGCTTTGTGTTCTGTTAATTCATCTCACAGAGGTACAGCTTTCCCTTGAAGAAGCCTTTCGCTAAGGCTGTTCTTGTGGAATTTGTAAAGTGGTAATTGGAAACACATACAGGGCTACGGTGAAAAAGGAAATATCTTCTGTTAAAAACTGGAAAGAAGCCTTCTGAGAAACTGCTTTGGGTTCTGTTAATTCATCTTACAGAGTTACAGCTTTCCTCTCAAGAAGCCTTCCGCTAAGACTGTTCTTGTGGAATTTGCAAAGTGATATTAGGAAGCCACTGGAGGGCTATGGTGAAAAAGTAAATATCTTCCATTAAAAAATAGCAAGAAGCTTTCTGAGAAAATGCTTTGTCCTCTGGTAATTCATCTCACAGAGTTACAGCATTACCTTCAAGAAGCCTTTCGCTAAGGCTGTTCTTGTGGAATTTTGAAAGTGATATTTAGAAGCCCAAAGAGGTCTACGGTGAAGAAGGAAATATCTTCCGTTAAAAACTGGAAAGAAGCTTTCTGAGAAAAAGCTTTGTGTTCTGCTAATTTCTCTCACAGAATTACAGCTTTCCCTTCAAGAAGCCTTTCGCTAAGGATGTTCATGTGGAATTCGGAAAGTGATATTTGGAAGCCCATAGAGGGCTATGGTGAAAAAGGAAATATCTTCCAATAAAAACTGGAAAGAAGCTTTG
>JAKFHT010003059.1:0-11900 GCA_023783455.1 Erythrocebus patas | reverse complement strand
AGAAAGGCTTTTGAAGGAAAGATGTAACTCTGTGAGATGAATTAACAGAACACAGAGCAGTTTCTCAAGCTTCTTTCCAGTTTTCAACGGAAGATATTTCCTTTTCACCATAGCCTCTATGGGCTTCCAAATATCACTTTGCCAATTCCACAAGCACAGCGTTAGCGAAAGGCTTTTGAAGGGAAAGATGTATATCTCTCAGGTGAATTAACAGAACACAGAGCACTTTCTCAGAAAGCTTCTTCCAGTTTTGAACGAAGATATTTCCTTTTCACCATAGCCCTCTGGGCTTCCAAATATCACTTTGCCAATTCCACAAGAACAGCCTTAGCGAAGGCTTCTTGAAGGAAAGATGTAACTCTGTGAGATGAATTAACAGAACACAGAGCAGTTTCTCAGAAAGCTTCTTTCCAGTTTTGAGCGGAAGATATTTCCTTTTTCACCATAGCCCTCTATGGGCTTCCAAATATCCTTTGCCAATTCCACAAGAACAGCCTTAGCGAAAGGCTTCTTGAAGGGAAAGATGTAACTCTGTGAGATGAATTAACAGAACACAGAGCAGTTTCTCAGAAAGCTTCTTTCCAGTTTTGAACGGAAGATATTTCCTTTTTCACCATAGCCCTCTCTGGGCTTCCAAATATCCCTTTGCCAATTCCACAAGCACAGCCTTAGCGAAAGGATTCTTGAAGCCAAAGATGTAACTCTGTGAGATGAATTAACAGAACACAGAGCAGTTTCTCAGAAAGCTTCTTTCCAGTTTTGAACGGAAGATATTTCCTTTCTCACCATAGCCCTCTATGGGCTTCCAAATATCCCTTTGCCAATTCCACAAGAACAGCCTTAGCGAAAGGCTTCTTGAAGGCAAAGATGTAACTCTGTGAGATGAATTAACAGAACACAGAGCAGTTTCTCAGAAAGCTTCTTAACCGGTTTTCAACGGAAGATATTTCCTTTTTCACCATAGCCCTCTATGGGCTTCAAAATATCCCTGTGCCAATTCCAGAAGAACAGCCTTAGCGACTTAGCGAAAGGCTTCTTGAAGGGAAAGATGTAACTCTTTGAGATGAATTAACAGAACAGAGCGCAGTTTCTCAAAAAGCTTCTTTCCAGTTTTGAACGCAAGATATTTCCTTTTTCACCATAGCCCTCTATGGGCTTCCAAATATCCTTTGCCAATTCCACAAGAACAGCCTTAGCGAAAGGCTTCTTGAAGGAAAGATGTAACTCTGTGAGATGAATTAACAGAACACAGAGCAGTTTCTCAAGCTTCTTTCCAGTTTTGAAAGGAAGATATTTCCTTTTTCACCATATCCCAATATGGGCTTCCAAATATCCTTGCCAATTCCACAAGAACAGCCTTAGCGAAAGGCTTCTTGAAGGGAAAGATGTAACTCTGTGAGATGAATTAACAGAACACAGAGCAGTTTCTCAAGCTTCTTTCCAGTTTTGAACGGAAGATATTTCCTTTTTCACCATAGCCCTCTATGGGCTTCCAAATGTCACTTTGCCAATTCCACAAGAACAGCCTTAGCGAAAGGCCTCTTGAAGGAAAAGATGTAACTCTGTGCGATGAATTAACAGAACACAGAGCAGTTTCTCAGAAAGGTTCTTTCCAGTTTTGAACGGAAGATATTTCCTTTTTCACCATATCCCTCTATGGGCTTCCAAATATCACTTTGCCAATTCCACAAGAACAGCCTTGGCGAAAGGCTTCTTGAAGAGAAAGATGTAACTCTGTGAGATGAATTAACAGAACACAGAGCAGTTTCTCAGAAAGCTTCTTTCCAGTTTTGAACCGAAGATATTTCCTTTTTCACCATAGCCCTCTATGGGCTTCCAAATATCCTTTGCCAATTCCACAAGAACAGCCTTAGCGAAAGGCTTCTTGAAGGGAAAGATGTAACTCTGTGAGATGAATTAACAGAACACAGAGCTGTTTCTCAGAAAGCTTCTTTCCAGTTTTGAACGGAAGATATTTCCTTTTTCAGGATAGCCCTCAATGGGCTTCCAAATATCCCTTTGCCAATTCCACAAGCACAGCGTTAGCGAAAGGCTTCTCGAAGGGAAAGATGTAACTCTGTGAGATGAATTAACAGAACACAGAGCAGTTTCTCAGAAAGCTTCTTTCCAGTTTTGAACGGAAGATATTTCCTTTTTCACCATAGCCCTCTATGGGCTTCCAAATATCCCTTTGCCAGTTCCACAAGAACAGCCTTAGCGAAAGGCTTCTTGAAGGGAAAGATGTAACTCGGTGAGATGAATTAACAGAACACAGAGCAGTTTCACAGAAAGCTTCTTTCCAGTTTTGAACGGAAGATATTTGCTTTTTCAGGATAGCCCTCTATGGGCTTCCAAATATCCCTTTGCCAATTCCACAAGCACAGCCTTAGCGAAAGGATTCTTGAAGCCAAAGATGTAACTCTGTGAGATGAATTAACAGAACACAGAGCAGTTTCTCAGAAAGCTTCTTCCAGTTTTGAACGAAGATATTTTTTCACCATAGCCTCTATGGGCTTCCAAATATACCTTGACAATTCCACAAGAACAGCCTTAGCGAAGGCTTCTTGAAGGGAAAGATGTAACTCTGTGAGATGAATTAACAAAACACGGAGCAGTTTCTTAGAAAGTTTCTTTCCAGTTTTCAACGGAAGATATTTCCTTTTCACCATAGCCCTCTATGGGCTTCCAAGTATCCCTTTGCCAATTCCACAAGAACAGCCTTAGCGAAAGGCTTCTTGAAGGCAAAGATGTAACTCTGTGAGATGAATTAACAGAACACAGAGCAGTTTCTCAGGAAGCTTCTTTCCAGTTTTTAACGGAAGACATTTCCTTTTTCACCATAGCCCTCATGGGCTTCCAAATATCCCTTTGCCAATTCCACAAGAACAGCCTTAGCGAAAGGCTTCTTGAAGGGAAAGATGTAACTCTGTGAGATGAGTTAACAGAACACAGAGCAGTTTCTCAGAAAGCTTATTTCCAGGTTTGAACGGAAGATATTTCCTTTTTCACCATAGCTCTCTATGGCTTCCAAATATCCCTTGCTAATTCCACAAGCACAGCCTTAGCGAAAGGATTCTTGAAGCCAAAGATGTAACTCTGTGAGATGAATTAACAGAACACAGAGCAGTTTCTCAGAAAGCTTCTTTCCAGTTTTGAACGAAAGATATTTCCTTTTTCACCGTAGCCCTCTATGGGCTTCCAAATATACCTTTGACAATTCCACAAGAACAGCCTTAGCGAAAGGCTTCTTGAAGGGAAAGATGTAACTCTGTGAGATGAATTAACAAAACACGGAGCAGTTTCTCAGAAAGCTTCTTTCCAGTTTTCAACGGAAGATATTTCCTTTCTCACCATAGCCCTCTATGGGCTTCCAAGTATCCCTTTGCCAATTCCACAAGAACAGCCTTAGCGAAAGGCTTCTTGAAGGCAAAGATGTAACTCTGTGAGATGAATTAACAGAACACAGAGCAGTTTCTCAGGAAGCTTCTTTCCAGTTTTTAACGGAAGACATTTCCTTTTTCACCATAGCCCTCTATGGGCTTCCAAATATCCCTTTGCCAATTCCACAAGAACAGCCTTAGCGAAAGGCTTCTTGAAGGGAAAGATGTAACTCTGTGAGATGAGTTAACAGAACACAGAGCAGTTTCTCAGAAAGCTTATTTCCAGGTTTGAACGGAAGATATTTCCTTTTTCACCATAGCCCTCTATGGGCTTCCAAATATCACCTTGCCAATTCCACAAGAACAGCCTTAGCGAAAGGCTTCTTGAAGGGAAAGATGTAACTCTGTGAGATGAATTAACAGAACACAGAGCAGTTTCTCAGAAAGCTTCTTTCCAGTTTTGAACGGAAGATATGTCCTTTTTCACCATATCCCTCTATGGGCTTCCAAATATCCCTGTGCCAATTCCACAAGAACAGCCTTAGCGAAAGGCTTCTTGAAGGGAAAGATGTAACTCTTGAGATGAATTAACAGAACACAGAGCAGTTTCTCAGAAAGCTTCTTTCCAGTTTTGAACCGAAGATATTTCCTTTTTCACCATAGCCCTCTATGGGCTTCCAAATATCCCTGTGCCAATTTCACAAGAACACCTTAGCGAAAGGCTTCTTGAAGTGAAAGATGTAACTCTGTGAGATGAATTAACAGAACACAGAGCAGTTTCTCAGAAAGCTTCTTTCCACTTTCTAGCGGAAGATATTTCCTTTTTCACCATAGCTCTCTATGGGTTTCCAAATGTCCCTTTGCCAATTCCACAAGAACAGCCTTAGCGAAAGGCTTCTGGAAGGGAAAGATGTATATCTCTCAGGTGAATTAACAGAACACAGAGCAGTTTCTCAGAAAGCTTCTTTCCAGTTTTGAACGGAAGATGTTTCCTTTTTCACCATATCCCTCTATGGGCTTCCAAATATCCCTGTGCCAATTCCACAAGAACAGCCTTAGCGAAAGGCTTCTTGAAGGGAAAGATGTAACTCTGTGAGATGAATTAACAGAACACAGAGCAGTTTCTCAGAAAGCTTCTTTCCAGTTTTGAACGGAAGATATTTCCTTTTTCACCATAGCCCTCTATGGGCTTCCAAATATCACTTTGCCAATTCCACAAGAACAGCCTTAGCAAAAGGCTTCTTGAAGGGAAAGATGTTACTCTGTGAAGTGAATTAACAGAACACAGAGCAGTTTCTCAGAAAGCTTCTTTCCAGTTTTGAACCGAAGATATTTCCTTTTTCACCATAGCCCTCTATGGGATTCCAAATATCCCTTTGCGAATTCCACAAGAACAGCCTTGGCGAAAGGCTTCTTGAAGGGAAAGATGTAACTCTGTGAGATGAATTAACAGAACACAGAGCTGTTTCTCAGAAAGCTTCTTTCCAGTTTTGAACGGAAGATATTTCCTTGTTCAGGATAGCCCTCAATGGGCTTCCAAATATCCCTTTGCCAATTCCACAAGCACAGCGTTAGCGAAAGGCTTCTCGAAGGGAAAGATGTAACTCTGTGAGATGAATTAACGAACACAGAGCAGTTTCTCAGAAAGCTTCTTTCCAGTTTTGAACGGAAGATATTTCCTTCTTCACCATAGCCCTCTATGGGCTTCCAAATATCCCATTGCCAGTTCCACAAGAACAGCCTTAGCGAAAGGCTCCTTGAAGGGAAAGATGTATATCTGAGATGAATTAACAGAACACAGAGCAGTTTCTCAGAAAGCTTGTTTCCAGTTTTCAACGGAAGATATTTCCTTTTTCACCATAGCCCTCTATGGGATTCCAAATATCTCTTTGCCAATTCCACAAGAACAGCCTTAGCAAAAGGCTTCTTGAAGGGAAAGATGTAACTCTGTGAGATGAATTAACAGCACACAGAGCAGTTTCTCAGAAAGCTTCTTTCCAGTTTTGAACGGAAGATATTTCCTTTTTCACCATAGCCCTCTATGGGCTTCCAAATATCCCTTGCTAATTCCACAAGAACAGCCTGGAGCTTTAAAGGCTTTTTTTTTTTTTTTTTGTGACGGAGTCTCGCCTCTGTCGCCCAGGCTGGAGTGCAGTGGCGCAATCTCGGCTCACTGCAAGCTCCGCCTCCCGGTTCACGCCATTCTCCTGCCTCAGCCTCCCGAGTAGCTGGGACTACAGGCGCCCAGTAGAGACGGGTTTCACCATGGTCTCGATCTCCTGACCTTGTGATCCGCCCGCCTCGGCCTCCCAAAGTGCTGGGATTACAGGCGTGAGCCACAAGAACAGCCTTAGCGAAAGGCTTCTTGAAGGAAAGATGTAACCTGTGAGATGAATTAACAGAACACAGAGCAGTTTCAGAAAGCTTCTTTCCAGTTTTGAACGGAAGATATTTCCTTTTTCACCATAGCCCTCTATGGGCTTCCAAATATCCCTTGCTAATTCCACAAGAACAGCCTTAGCGAAAGGCTTTTGAAGGGAAAGATGAAACTCTGTGAGATGAGTTAACAGAACACAGAGCAGTTTCTCAGAAAGCTTTTTCCAGTTTTGAATGGAAGATATTTCCTTTTTCACCATAGCCCTCTATGGGCTTCCAAATATCACTGTGCCAATTCCACAAGAACAGCCTTAGCGAAAGGTTTCTTGAAGGAAAGATGTAACCTGTGAGATGAATTAACAGAACACAGAGCAGTTTCTCAGAAAGCTTCTTTCCAGTTTTGAACGGAAGATATTTTTTTTCACCATAGCCCTCTATGGGCTTACATATATCCCTTTGCCAATTCCACAAGAACAGACTTAGCGAAAGGCTTGAAGGAAAGATGTAACTCTGTGAGATGAATTAACAGAACACAGAGCAGTTTCTCAGAAAGCTTCTTTCCAGTTTTGAACGGAAGATATTTACTTTTTCACCATAGCCCTCATGGGCTTCCAAATATCACTTTGCCAATTCCACAAGAACAGCCTTGGCGAAAGGCTTCTTGAAGGAAAGATGTAACCTGTGAGATGAATTAACAGAACACAGAGCAGTTTCTTTGAAAGCTTTTTCCAGTTTTGAAACGAAGATATTTGTTTTTTCACCAGAGCCCACTATGGCTTCCAAATATCCCTTTGCCAATTCCACAAGAACAGCCTTAGCGAAAGGTTTTGAAGGAAAGATGTAACCTGTGAGATGAATTAACAGAACACAGAGCAGTTTCTAAGAAAGCTTTTTCCAGTTTTGAACGGAAGATATTTCCTTTTTCACCATAGCCCTCTATGGGCTTACATATATCCCTTTGCCAATTCCACAAGAACAGACTTAGCGAAAGGCTTTTGAAGGGAAAGATGTAACTCTGTGAGATGAATTAACAGAACACAGAGCAGTTTCTCAGAAAGTTTCTTTCCAGTTTTGAACGGAAGATATTTACTTTTTCACCATAGCCCTCTATGGGCTTCCAAATATTACTTTGAATTCCACAAGAACAGCCTTATGAAAGGCTTTTGAAGGAAAGATGTAACTCTGTGAGATGAATTAACAGAACACAGAGCAGTTTCTTTGAAAGCTTCTTTCCAGTTTTGAAACGAAGATATTTGCTTTTTCACCAGAGCCCACTATGGGCTTCCAAATATCCCTTGCCAATTCCACAAGAACAGCCTTAGCGAAAGGTTTCTTGAAGGAAAGATGTAACTCTGTGAGATGAATTAACAGAACACAGAGCAGTTTCTCAGAAAGCTTCTTTCCAGTTTTGAACGGAAGATATTTACTTTTTCACCATAGCCCTCTATGGGCTTCCAAATATTACTTTGCGAATTCCACAAGAACAGCCTTGGCGAAAGGCTTCTTGAAGGGAAAGATGTAACTCTGTGAGATGAATTAACAGAACACAGAGCAGTTTCTTTGAAAGCTTCTTTCCAGTTTTGAAACGAAGATATTTGCTTTTTCACCAGAGCCCACTATGGGCTTCCAAATATCCCTTTGCCAATTCCACAAGAACAGCCTTAGCGAAAGGCTTCTTGAAGGGAAAGATGTAACTTTGTGAGATGAATTAACAGAACACAGAGCAGTTTCTCAGAAAGCTTCTTTCCAGTTTTGAACGGAAGATATTTCCTTCACCATAGCACTCTATGGGCTTCCAAATATCCTTTGCCAATTCCACAAGAACAGCCTTAGCTTAAAGGCTTCTTGAAGGAAAGATGTAACTCTGTGAGATGAATTAACAGAACACAGAGCAGTTTCTCAGAAAGCTTTTTCCAGTTTTGAACGGAAGTTATTTCTTTTTCACCATAGCCCTCTATGGGCTTCCAAATGTCACTTGCCAATTCCACAAGAACAGCCTTAGCGAAAGGCTTCTTGAAGGGAAAGATGGAACTCTGTGAGATGAATTAACAGAACACAGAGCAGTTTCTCAGAAAGCTTCTTTCCAGTTTTTAACGGAACATATTTCCTTCTTCACCATAGCCCTCTATGGGCTTCCAAATATCCCTTTTCCAATTCCACAAGAACAGCCTTAGCGAAAGGCTACTTGAAGGGAAAGATGTATATCTCTCAGGTGAATTAACAGAACACAGAGCAGTTTCTCAGAAAGCTTCTTTCCAGTTTTGAACGGAAGATATTTCCTTTTTCACCATAGCCCTCTATGGGCTTCCAAATATCACCTTGCCAATTCCACAAGAACAGCCTTAGCGAAAGGCTTCTTGAAGGGAAAGATGTAACTCGGTGAGATGAATTAACAGAACACAGAGCAGTTTCACAGAAACCGTCTTTCCCGTTTTGAACGGAAGATAATTCCTTTTTCACCAAAGCCCTCTATGGGCTTCCAAATATCCCTTTGCCAATTCCACAGGAACAGCCTTAGCGAAAGGCTTCTTGAAGGGAAAGATGCAACTCTGTGAGATGAATTAACAGAACACAGAGCAGTTTCTCAGAAAGCTTCTTTCCAGTTTTGAACGGAAGATATTTCCTTTTTCACCATAGCCCTCTATGGGCTTCAAAATATCCCTGTGCCAATTCCACAAGAACAGCCTTAGCGAAAGGCTTCTTTAAGGGAAAGATGTAACTCTTTGAGATGAATTAACAGAACACAGAGCAGTTTCTCAAAAAGCTTCTTTCCAGTTTTTAACGGAAGATATTTCCTTTTTTACCATATCCCTCTAAGGGCTTCCTAATATCACTTTACCAATTCCACAAGAACAGCCTTAGCGAAAGGTTTCTTGAAGGGAAATATGTAACTCTGTGAGATGAATTAACAGAACACAGAGCAGTTTCTCAGAAAGCTTCTTTCCAGTTTTGAACGGAAGATATTTCCTTTTTCACCATAGCCCTCTATGGGCTTCAAAATATCCCTGTGCCAATTCCACAAGAACAGCCTTAGCGAAAGGCTTCTTTAAGGGAAAGATGTAACTCTTTGAGATGAATTAACAGAACACAGAGCATTTTCTCAAAAAGCTTCTTTCCAGTTTTGAACGGAAGATATTTCCTTTTTTACCATATCCATTTAAGGGCTTACTAATATCACTGTACCAATTCCACAAGAACAGCCTTAGCGAAAGGCTTCTTGAAGGGAAAGATGTAACTCTGTGAGATGAATTAACAGAACACAGAGCAGTTTCTCAGAAAGCTTCTTTCCAGTTTTGAACGGAAGATATTTCCTTTTTCACCATATCCCAATATGGGCTTCCAAATATCCCTGTGCCAATTCCACAAGAACAGCCTTAGCGAAAGGCTTTGAAGGAAAGATGTAACTCTGTGAGATGAATTAACAGAACACAGAGCAGTTTCTCAGAAAGCTTCTTTCCAACTTTTGAACGGAAGATATTTCCTTCACCATATCCATTTAAGGGCTTCCAAATATCACTTTTCCAATTCCACAAGAACAGCCTTAGCGAAAGGCTTCTTGAAGGAAAGATGTAACTCTGTGAGATGAATTAAGAGAACACAGAGCACTTTCTCAGAAAGCTTTTTCCAGTTTTGAACGGAAGATATTTTTTCACCATAGCCCTCTATGGGCTTCCAAATGTCACTTTGCCAATTCCACAAGAACAGCCTTAGCGAAAGGCTTCTTGAAGGGAAAGATGTAACTCTGTGAGATGAATTAACAGAACACAGAGCAGTTTCTCAGAGAGCTTCTTTCCAGTTTTGAACGGAAGATATTTCCTTCTTCACCATAGCCCTCTATGGGCTTCCAAATATCCCTTTGCCAATTCCAGAAGAACAGCCTTAGGGAAAGGCTTCTTGAAGGGAAAGATGTATATCTGAGATGAATTAACAGAACACAGAGCAGTTTCTCAGAAAGCTTCTTTCCAGTTTTGAACGGAAGATATTTCCTTTTTCACCATATCCCTCTATGGGCTTCCAAATATCCCTGTGCCAATTCCACAAGAACAGCCTTAGCGAAAGGCTTCTTGAAGGGAAAGATGTAACTCTGTGAGATGAATTAACAGAACACAGAGCAGTTTCTCAGAAAGCTTCTTTGCAGTTTTGAACGGAAGATATTTCCTTCTTCACCATATCCTCTATGGGCTTCCAAATATCCCTTTAATTCCACAAGAACAGCCTTAGGAAAGGCTTCTTGAAGGGAAAGATGTAACCTGTGAGATGAATTAACAGAACACAGAGCAGTTTCTCAGAAAGCTTTTTCCAGTTTTGAACGGAAGATATTTCCTTTTTCACCATAGCCCTCTATGGGCTTCCAAATATCCCTGTGCTAATTCCACAAGAACAGCCTTAGGAAAGGCTTTGAAGGAAAGATGTAACTCTGTGAGATGAATTAACAGAACACAGAGCAGTTTCTCAGAAAGCTTTTTCCAGTTTTGAACGGAAGATATTTCCTTTTCACCATAGCCCTCTATGGGCTTCCAAATATCCCTTTGCTAATTCCACAAGAACAGCCTTAGCAAAGGCTTCTTGAAGGCAAAGCTGTAACCTGTGAGATGAATTAACAGAACACAGAGCAGTTTCAGAAAGCTTCTTTCCAGTTTTGAACGGAAGATATTTCCTTTTTCACCATAGCCTCTATGGGCTTCCAAATATCCTTTGCCAATTCCACAAGAACAGCCTTAGCGAAAGGTTTCTTGAAGGAAAGATGTAACTGTGAGATGAATTAACAGAACACAGAGCAGTTTCTTTGAAAGCTTCTTTCCAGTTTCGAACGGAAGATATTTCCTTTTTCACCATAGCCCTTATGGGCTTCCAAATATCACTTTGCCAATTCCACAAGAACAGCCTTAGCTTAAAGGCTTCTTGAAGGGAAAGATGTAACTCTGAGATGAATTAACAGAACACAGAGCAGTTTCTCAGAAAGCTTCTTTCCAGTTTTGAACGGAAGATATTTCCTTTTTAACCATAGCCCTCTATGGGCTTCCAAATATCCCTTTGCCAATTCCACAAGAACAGCCTTAGCGAAAGGCTTCTTGAAGGCAAAGCTGTAACTCTGTGAGGTGAATTAACAGAACACAGAGCAGTTTCTCAGAAAGCTTCTTTCCAGTTTTGAACGGAAGATATTTCCTTTTTCACCATAGCCCTCTAAGGGCTTCCAAATATCACTTCGCCAATTCCACATTAACAGCCTTAGCGAAAGACTTCTTGAAGGGAAAGATGTAACTCTGTGAGATGAATTAACAGAACACAGAGAAGTTTCTCAGGAAGCTTCCTTCCAGTTTTTAACGGAAGATAATCCTTTTTCACCATAGCCCTCTAGGGGCTTCCAAATATCCCTTTGCCAATTCCACAAGAACAGCCTTAGGGAAAGGCTTCTTGAAGGGAAAGATGTAACTCTGTGAGATGAATTAACAGAACACAGAGCAGTTTCTCAGAAAGCTTCTTTCCTGTTTTGAACGGAAGATATTTCCTTTTTCACCATAGCCCTCTATGGGCTTCCAAATATCCCTTTGCGAATTCCACAAGAACAGCCTTAGCGAAAGGCTTCTTGAAGGGAAAGATGTAACTCTGTGAGATGAATTCACAGAACACAGAGCAGTTTCTCAGAAAGCTTCTTTCCAGTTTTGAACCGAAGATTTTTGCTTTTTCACCATAGCCCTCTATGGGCTTCCAAATATCCCTTTGCCAATTCCACAAGAACAGCCTTAGCGAAAGGTTTCTTGAAGGGAAAGATGTAACTCTGTGAGATGAATTAACAGAACACAGAGCAGTTTCTCAGAAAGCTTCTTTCCAGTTTTGAACGGAAGATATTTCCTTTTTCACTATAGCCCTCTATGGGCTTCCAAATATCCCTTTGCGAGTTCCACAAGAACAGCCTTAGCGAAAGGCTTCTTGAAGGGAAAGATGTATCTCTGTGAGATGAATTAACAGAACACAGAGAAGTTTCTCAGAAGCTTCCTTCCAGTTTTGAACGGAAGATATTTCCTTTTCACCATAGCCCCTATGGGCTTCCAAATATCCTTTTCCAATTCCACAAGAACAGCCTTAGCGAAAGGCTTTGAAGGGAAAGATGTAACCCTGTGAAGTGAATTAACAGAACACAGA
>JAKFHT010003058.1:0-11912 GCA_023783455.1 Erythrocebus patas | reverse complement strand
AAGGCTGCTTGAAGGAAAGATGTAACTCTGTGAGATTAATTAACAGAACACAGAGCAGTTTCTCAAGCTTCTTTCCAGTTTTGAAGGAAGATATTTCCTTTTCAACATAGCCTCTATGGGCTTCCAAATATCACTTTGCAAATTCCACAAGAACAGCTTTAGCGAAAGGCTGCTTGAAGGAAAGATGTAACTCTGTGAGATTAATTAACAGAACACAGAGCAGTTTCTCAAGCTTCTTTCTAGTTTTGAAGGAAGATATTTCCTTTTTCACCATAGCCCTCTAAGGGCTTCCAAATATCTCTTTGCCAATTCCACAAGAACAGCTTTAGCGAAAGGCTGCTTGAAGGAAAGATGTAACTCTGTGAGATTAATTAACAGAACACAGAGCAGTTTCTCAGAAAGCTTCTTCCCAGTTTTGAGCGGAAGATATTTCCTTTTTCACCATAGCCCTCTAAGGGCTTCCAAATATCCTTTGCCAATTCACAAGAACAGCCTTAGCGAAGGCTTCTTGAAGGAAAGATGTAACTCTGTGAGATTAATTAACAGAACACAGAGCAGTTTCTCAAGCTTCTTTCCAGTTTTGAAGGAAGATATTTCCTTTTTCACCATAGCCCTCTAAGGGCTTCCAAATATCACTTTGCAAATTCCACAAGAACAGCTTTAGCGAAAGGCTGCTTGAAGGAAAGATGTAACTCTGTGAGATTAATTAACAGAACACAGAGCAGTTTCTCAGAAAACTTCTTTCCAGTTTTGAAGGAAGTATTTCCTTCTTCACCATAGCCCTCTATGGGCTTCCAAATATCCTTTGCCAATTCCACAAGAACAGCCTTAGCGAAAGGCTTCTTGAAGGGAAAGATGTAACTCTGTGAGATGAATTAACAGAACACAGAGCAGTTTCTCAAGCTTCTTTCCAGTTTTGAGCGAAGATATTTCCTTCTTCACCATAGCCCTCTATGGGCTTCCAAATATCCTTTGCCAATTCCACAAGAACAGCCTTAGCGAAAGGCTTCTTGAAGGAAGATGTAACTCTGTGAGATGAATTAACAGAACACAGAGCAGTTTCTCAGAAAGCTTCTTTCCAGTTTTGAACGGAAGATATTTCCTTTTTCACCATAGCCATCCATGGGCTTCCAAATATCCCTTTACAAATTCCACAAGAACACCCTTAGTGAAAGGCTTCTTGAAGGGAAAGATGTAACTCTGTGAGATGAATTAACAGAACACAGAGCAGTTTCCCAGAAAACTTCTTTCCAGTTTTGAACGGAAGATATTTCCTTTTTCAACATAGCCCTCTATGGGCTTCCAAATATCACTTTGCAAATTCCACAAGAACAGTCTTAGCGAAAGGCTTCTTAAGGGGAAAGCTGTAACTCTGTGAGATGATTTAGCAGAACACAAAGCAGTTTCTCAAGCTTCTTTCCAGTTTTGAAAGGAAGATATTTCCTTTTCAACATAGCCCTCTATGGGCTTCCAAATATCCTTTGCCAATTCCACAAGAACAGCCTTAGCGAAAAGCTCCTTGAAGGGATAGATGTAACTCTGTGAGATGAATTAACAGAACACAGAGCAGTTTCTCAAGCTTCTTTCCAGTTTTGAGCGGAAGATGTTTCCTTTTTCACCATAGCCCTCTATGGGCTTCAAATATCCTTTGCCAATTCCACAAGAACAGCCTTAGCGAAAAGAGTCCTTGGAGGGAAAGATGTAACTCTGTGAGATGAATTAACAGAACACAGAGCAGTTTCTCAAGCTTCTTTCCAGTTTTGAAAGGAAGATATTTCCTTTTCAACATAGCCCTCTATGGGCTTCCAAATATCCTTGCCAATTCCACAAGAACAGCCTTAGCGAAAAGCTCCTTGAAGGAAAGATGTAACTCTGTGAGATGAATTAACAGAACACAGAGCAGTTTCTCAGAAAGTTTCTTTCCAGTTTTGAGCGGAAGATATTTCCTTTTTACCATAGCCCTCTATGGGCTTCCAAATATCACTTTGCAAATTCCAAGAGAACAGCCTTAGCGAAAGGCTTCTTGAAGGGAAAGATGTAACTCTGTGAGATGAATTAACAGAACACAGAGCAGTTTCTCAAGCTTCTTTCCAGTTTTGAGCGGAAGATATTTCCTTCTTCACCATAGCCCTCTAAGGGCTTCCAAATATCCTTTGCCAATTCCACAAGAACAGCGAAAAGGCTTCTTGAAGGAAAGATGTAACTCTGTGAGATGAATTAAGAGAACACAGAGCAGTTTCTCAAGCTTCTTTCCAGCTTTGAGCGGAAGATATTTCCTTTTCACCATAGCCCTCTATGGGCTTCCAAATATCCTTGCCAATTCCACAAGAACAGCCTTAGCGAAAGGCTTCTTGAAGGAAGATATAACTCTGTGAGATGAATTAACAGAACACAGAGCAGTTTCTCAGAAAGCTTCTTTCTAGTTTTGAGCGGAAGATATTTCCTTTTCACCATAGCCCTCTATGGGCTTCCAAATATCCTTGCCAATTCTACAAGAACAGCCTTAGCGAAAGACTTCTTGAAGGGAAAGATGTAACTCTGTGAGATGAATTAACAGAACACAGAGCAGTTTCTCAGAAAACTTCTTTCCAGTTTTGAGCGGAAGATATTTCCTTCTTCACCATAGCCCTCTCTGGGCCTCCAAATATCCTTTGCCAATTCCACAAGAACAGCCTTAGCGAAGGCTTCTTGAAGGAAAGATGTAACTCTGTGAGATGAATTAACAGAACACAGAGCAGTTTCTCAAGCTTCTTTCCAGTTTTGAGCGGAAGATATTTCCTTTTCACCATAGCCCTCTATGGGCTTCCAAATATCCTTTGCCAATTCCACAAGAACAGCCTTAGCGAAAGGCTTCTTGAATGGAAAGATGTAACTCTGTGAGATGAATTAACAGAACACAGAGCAGTTTCTCAAGCTTCTTTCCAGTTTTGAACGGAAGTATTTCCTTCTTCACCATAGCCCTCTATTGGCTTCCAAATATCCTTGCCAATTCCACAAGAACAGCCTTAGCGAAAGGCTTCTTGAAGGAAAGATGTAACTCTGTGAGATGAATTAACAGAACACAGCAGTTTCTCAAGCTTCTTTCCAGTTTTGAAGCGGAAGATATTTCCTTTTTCACCATAGCCCTCTATGGGCATCCAAATATCACTTTGCCAATTCCACAAGAACAGCCTTAGCGAAAGGCTGCTTGAAGGAAAGATGTAACTCTGTGAGATGAATTAACAGAACACAGAGCAGTTTCTCAAGCTGCTTTCCAGTTTTGAGCGGAAGATATTTCCTTTTCACCATAGCCTCTATGGGCTTCCAAATATCACTTTGCCAATTCCACAAGAACAGCCTTAGCGAAGGCTTCTTGAAGGAAAAGATGTAACTCTGTGAGATGAATTAACAGAACACGGAGCAGTTTCTCAGAAAGCTTCTTTCCAGTTTTGAACGGAAGATATTTCCTTTTTCACCATAGCCCTCTATGGGCTTCCAAATATCCCTTTGCCAATTCCACAAGAACAGTCTTAGCGAAAGGCTTCTTGAAGGAAAATATGTAACTCTGTGAGATGAATTAACAGAACACAGAGCAGTTTCTCAGAAAGCTTCTTTCCAGTTTTGAACCGAAGATATTTCCTTTTTCACCATAGCCCTCAATGAGCTTCCAAATATCCCTGTGCCAATTCCCCAAGAACAGCCTTAGCGAAAGGCTTCTTCAAGGGAAAGATGTAACTCTGTGAGATGAATTAACAGAACACAGAGCAGTTTCTCAGAAAGCTTCTTTCCAGTTTTGAAAGGAAGATATTTCCTTTTTCAACATAGCCCTCTATGGGCTTCCAAATATCCCTTTGCCAATTCCACAAGAACAGACTTAGCGAAAAGCTCCTTGAAGGGATAGATGTAACTCTGTGAGATGAATTAACAGAACACAGAGCAGTTTCTCAGAAAGCTTCTTTCCAGTTTTGAACGGAAGATATTTCCTTTTTCACCATAGCCCTCTGGGCCTCCAAATATCCTTTGCCAATTCCACAAGAACAGCTTTAGCGAAAGGCTTATTGAAGGGAAAGATGTAACTCTGTGAGATGAATTAACAGAACACAGAGCAGTTTCTCAAGCTTCTTTCCAGTTTTGAAGCGGAAGATATTTCCTTTTTCAGCATAGCCCTCTATGGGCTTCCAAATATCCTTTGCCAATTCCACAAGAACAGCCTTAGCGAAAGGCTTCTTGAAGGAAAGATGTAACTCTGTGAGATGAATTAACAGAACACAGAGCAGTTTCTCAAGCTTCTTTCCAGTTTTGACGGAAGATATTTCCTTTTTCACCATAGCCCTCTAAGGGCTTCCAAATATCACTTTGCCAATTCCACAAGAACAGCCTTAGCGAAAAGAGTCCTTGGAGGAAAGATGTAACTCTGTGAGATGAATTAACAGAACACAGAGCAGTTTCTCAAGCTTCTTTCCAGTTTTGAGCGGAAGATATTTCCTTTTCACCATAGCCCTCTATTGGCTTCCAAATATCACTTTGCCAATTCCACAAGAACAGCCTTAGCGAAAGGCTCCTTGAAGGGAAAGATGTAACTCTGTGAGATGAATTAACAGAACACAGAGCAGTTTCTCAGAAAGCTTCTTTCCAGTTTTGAACCGAAGATATTTCCTTTTTTACCATAGCCCTCTATTGGCTTCCAAATATCACTTTGCAAATTCCAAGAGAACAGCCTTAGCGAAAGGCTTCTTGAAGGGAAAGATGTAACTCTGTGAGATGAATTAACAGAACACAGAGCAGTTTCTCAGAAAGCTGCTTTCCAGTTTTGAACGGAAGATATTTCCTTTTTACCATAGCCCTCTATGGGCTTCCAAATATCACTTTGCAAATTCCAAGAGAACAGCCTTAGCGAAGGCTTCTTGAAGGGAAAGATGTAACTCTGTGAGATGAATTAACAGAACACAGAGCAGTTTCTCAAGCTTCTTTCCAGTTTTGAAAGGAAGATATTTCCTTTTCACCATAGCCCTCTATGGCCTTCCAAATATCCTTTGCCCATTCCACAAGAACAGTCTTAGCGAAGGCTTCTTGAAGGGAAAGATGTAACTCTGTGAGAGGAATTAACAGAACACAGAGCAGTTTCTCAGAAAGCTTCTTTCCAGTTTTGAGCGGAAGATATTCCTTTTTCACCATAGCCCTCTATGGGCTTCCAAATATCCTTTGCCAATTCCACAAGAACAGCCTTAGCGAAGGCTTCTTGAAGGAAAGATGTAACTCTGTGAGATGAATTAACAGAACACAGAGCAGTTTCTCAAGCTTCTTTCCTGTTTTGAGCGGAAGATATTTCCTTCTTCACCATAGCCCTCTATGGGCTTCCAAATATCCTTTGCCAATTCCACAAGAACAGCCTTAGCGAAAGGCTTCTTGAAGGAAAGATGTAACTCTGTGAGATGAATTAACAGAACACAGAGCAGTTTCTCAAGCTTCTTTCCAGTTTTGAGCGGAAGATATTTCCTTTTCACCATAGCCCTTTATGGGCTTCCAAATATCCTTTGCCAATTCCACAAGAACAGCCTTAGCGAAAGGCTACTTGAAGGAAAGATGTAACTCTGTGAGATGAATTAACAGAACACACAGCAGTTTCTCAGAAAGCTTCTTTCAGTTTTGAGCGGAAGATATTTCCTTCTTCACCATAGCCCTCTATGGGCTTCCAAATATCCTTTGCCAATTCCACAAGAACAGCCTTAGCGAAAGGCTGCTTGAAGGGAAAGATGTAACTCTGTGAGATGAATTAACAGAACACAGAGCAGTTTCTCAGAAAGCTTCTTCCCAGTTTTGAGCGGAAGATATTCCTTTTTCACCATAGCCCTCTATGGGCTTCCAAATATCTCTTTGCCAATTCCACAAGAACAGCCTTAGCGAAAGGCTGCTTGAAGGAAAGATGTAACTCTGTGAGATGAATTAACAGAACACAGAGCAGTTTCTCTGAAAGCTTCTTCCAGTTTTGAGCGGAAGATATTTCCTTTTCACCATAGCCCTCTATGGGCTTCCAAATATCCTGTGCCAATTCCCCAAGAACAGCCTTAGCGAAAGGCTTCTTAAGGAAAGCTGTAACTCTGTGAGATGATTTAGCAGAACACAAAGCAGTTTCTCAGAAAGCTTCTTTCCAGTTTTGAAAGGAAGATATTTCCTTTTTCAACATAGCCCTCTATGGGCTTCCAAATATCCCTTTGCCAATTCCACAAGAACAGCCTTAGCGAAAAGCTCCTTGAAGGGATAGATGTAACTCTGTGAGATGAATTAACAGAACACAGAGCAGTTTCTCAAGCTTCTTTCCAGTTTTGAGGAAGATATTTCCTTTTCACCATAGCCCTCTCTGGGCCTCCAAATATCCCTTTGCCAATTCCACAAGAACAGCTTTAGCGAAAGGCTTATTGAAGGGAAAGATGTAACTCTGTGAGATGAATTAACAGAACACAGAGCAGTTTCTCAGAAAGCTTCTTTCCAGTTTTGAGCGGAAGATATTTCCTTTTCACCATAGCCCTCTATGGGCTTCCAAATATCCTTTGCCAATTCCACAAGAACAGTCTTAGCGAAAGGCTTCTTGAAGGAAAATATGTAACTCTGTGAGATGAATTAACAGAACACAGAGCAGTTTCTCAAGCTTCTTTCCAGTTTTGAACCGAAGATATTTCCTTTTTCACCATAGCCCTCAATGAGCTTCCAAATATCCTGTGCCAATTCCCCAAGAACAGCCTTAGCGAAAGGCTTCTTCAAGGAAAGATGTAACTCTGTGAGATGAATTAACAGAACACAGAGCAGTTTCTCAAGCTTCTTTCCAGTTTTGAAGGAAGATATTTCCTTTTCAACATAGCCCTCTATGGGCTTCCAAATATCCTTTGCCAATTCCACAAGAACAGACTTAGCGAAAAGCTCCTTGAAGGGATAGATGTAACTCTGTGAGATGAATTAACAGAACACAGAGCAGTTTCTCAGAAAGCTTCTTTCCAGTTTTGAGCGGAAGATATTTCCTTTTCACCATAGCCCTCTATGGGCTTCAAATATCCTTTGCCAATTCCACAAGAACAGCTTTAGCGAAAGGCTTATTGAAGGGAAAGATGTAACTCTGTGAGATGAATTAACAGAACACAGAGCAGTTTCTCAGAAAGCTTCTTTCCAGTTTTGAGCGGAAGATATTTCCTTTTTCACCATAGCCCTCTATTGGCTTCCAAATATCCTTTGCCAATTCCACAAGAACAGCCTTAGCGAAAGGCTTCTTGAAGGGAAAGATGTAACTCTGTGAGATGAATTAACAGAACACAGAGCAGTTTCTCAGAAAGCTTCTTTCCAGTTTTGACGGCAGATATTTCCTTTTTCACCATAGCCCTCTAAGGGCTTCCAAATATCACTTTGCCAATTCCACAAGAACAGCCTTAGCGAAAGAGTCCTTGGAGGGAAAGATGTAACTCTGTGAGATGAATTAACAGAACACAGAGCAGTTTCTCAGAAAGCTTCTTTCCAGTTTTGAACGGAAGATATTTCCTTTTTCACCATAGCCCTCTATGGGCTTCCAAATATCACTTTGCCAATTCCACAAGAACAGCCTTAGCGAAAGGCTCCTTGAAGGGAAAGATGTAACTCTGTGAGATGAATTAACAGAACACAGAGCAGTTTCTCAGAAAGCTGCTTTCCAGTTTTGAACGGAAGATATTTCCTTTTTTACCATAGCCCTCTATGGGCTTCCAAATATCACTTTGCAAATTCCAAGAGAACAGCCTTAGCGAAAGGCTTCTTGAAGGGAAAGATGTAACTCTGTGAGATGAATTAACAGAACACAGAGCAGTTTCTCAGAAAGCTTCTTTCCAGTTTTGAAAGGAAGATATTTCCTTTTTCACCATAGCCCTCTATGGCCTCCCAAATATCCCTTTGCCCATTCCACAAGAACAGTCTTAGCGAAAGGCTTCTTGAAGGGAAAGATGTAACTCTGTGAGAGGAATTAACAGAACACAGAGCAGTTTCTCAGAAAGCTTCTTTTCAGTTTTGAACGGAAGATATTCCTTTTTCACCATAGCCTCTATGGGCTTCCAAATATCCTTTGCCAATTCCACAAGAACAGCCTTAGCGAAAGGCTTCTTGAAGGAAAGATGTAACTCTGTGAGATGAATTAACAGAACACGGAGCAGTTTCTCTGAAAGCTTCTTTCCAGTTTTGAGCGGAAGATATTTCCTTTTTCACCATAGCCCTCTATGGGCTTCCAAATATCCTGTGCCAATTCCCCAAGAACAGCCTTAGCGAAAGGCTTCTTCAAGGGAAAGATGTAACTCTGTGAGATGAATTAACAGAACACAGAGCAGTTTCTCAAGCTTCTTTCCAGTTTTGAAAGGAAGATATTTCCTTTTTCAACATAGCCCTCTATGGGCTTCCAAATATCCTTTGCCAATTCCACAAGAACAGACTTAGCGAAAAGCTCCTTGAAGGATAGATGTAACTCTGTGAGATGAATTAACAGAACACAGAGCAGTTTCTCAAGCTTCTTTCCAGTTTTGAGCGGAAGATATTTCCTTTTCACCATAGCCCTCTCTGGGCCTCCAAATATCCTTTGCCAATTCCACAAGAACAGCTTTAGCGAAAACTTATTGAAGGAAAGATGTAACTCTGTGAGATGAATTAACAGAACACAGAGCAGTTTCTCAGAAAGCTTCTTTCTAGCTTTGAAGGGAAGTTATTTCCTTCTTCACCATAGCCCTCTCTGGGCCTCCAAATATCCCTTTGCCAATTCCACAAGAACAGCTTTAGCGAAAGGCTTATTGAAGGGAAAGATGTAACTCTGTGAGATGAATTAACAGAACACAGAGCAGTTTCTCAGAAAGCTTCTTTCCAATTTTCAACGGAAGATGTTTCCTTTTTCACCATAGCCCTCTATGGGCTTCCAAATATCCCTTTGCCAATTCCACAAGAACAGCCTTAGCGAAAGGCTTCTTGAAGGGAAAGATGTACCTCTGTGAGATTAATTAACAGAACACAGAGCAGTTTCTCTGAAAGCTTCTTTCCAGTTTTGAACGGAAGATATTTCCTTTTTCACCATAGCCCTCTAAGGGCTTCCAAATATCCCTTTGCCAATTCCACAAGAACAGTCTTAGCGAAAGGCTTCTTGAAGGAAAATATGTAACTCTGTGAGATGAATTAACAGAACACAGAGCAGTTTCTCAGAAAGCTTCTTTCCAATTTTGAACCGAAGATATTTCCTTTTTCACCATAGCCCTCAATGGGCTTCCCAATATCCCTGTACCAATTCCACAAGAACAGCCTTAGCGAAAGTCTTCTTAAAGGGAAAGATGTAACTCTGTGAGATGAATTAACAGAACACAGAGCAGTTTATCAGAAAGCTTCTTTCCAGTTTTGAAAGGAAGATATTTCCTTTTTCAACATAGCCCTCTATTGGCTTCCAAATATCCTTTGCCAATTCCACAAGAACAGTCTTAGCGAAAGGCTTCTTGAAGGAAAATATGTAACTCTGTGAGATGAATTAACAGAACACAGAGCAGTTTCTCAGAAAGCTTCTTTCCAGTTTTGAACCGAAGATATTTCCTTTTTCACCATAGCCCTCAATGGGCTTCCAAATATCCTGTGCCAATTCCACAAGAACAGCCTTAGCGAAAGGCTTCTTAAAGGGAAAGATGTAACTCTGTGAGATGAATTAACAGAACACAGAGCAGTTTATCAGAAAGCTTCTTTCCAGTTTTGAAAGGAAGATATTTCCTTTTCAACATAGCCCTCTATTGGCTTCCAAATATCCTTTGCCAATTCCACAAGAACAGCCTTAGCGAAAAGCTCCTTGAAGGATAGATGTAACTCTGTGAGATGAATTAACAGAACACAGAGCAGTTTCTCAAGCTTCTTTCCAGTTTTGAACCGAAGATATTTCCTTTTTCACCATAGCCTCTCTGGGCCTCCAAATATCCTTTGCCAATTCACAAGAACAGCCTTAGCGAAAAGCTCCTTGAAGGATAGATGTAACTCTGTGAGATGAATTAACAGAACACAGAGCAGTTTCTCAGAAAGCTTCTTTCCAGTTTTGAACCGAAGATATTTCCTTTTTCACCATAGCCCTCAATGGGCTTCCAAATATCCTTTGCCAATTCCACAAGAACAGCCTTAGCGAAAGGCTTCTTGAAGGAAAGATGTAACTCTGTGAGATGAATTAACAGAACACAGAGCAGTTTCTCAAGCTTCTTTCCAGTTTTGAAAGGAAGATATTTCCTTTTCAACATAGCCCTCTATTGGCTTCCAAATATCCTTTGCCAATTCCACAAGAACAGCCTTAGCGAAAAGCTCCTTGAAGGGAAAGATGTAACTCTGTGAGATGAATTAACAGAACACAGAGCAGTTTCTCAAGCTTCTTTCCAGTTTTGAACGGAAGATATTTCCTTTTTCACCATAGCCCTCTCTGGGCCTCCAAATATCCTTTGCAAATTCCACAAGAACAGCTTTAGCGAAAGGCTTATTGAAGGAAAGATGTAACTCTGTGAGATGAATTAACAGAACACAGAGCAGTTTCTCAGAAAGCTTCTTTCCAGTTTTGAGCGGAAGATATTTCCTTTTTCACCATAGCCCTCTATGGGCTTCCAAATATCCTTTGCCAATTCCACAAGAACAACCTTAGTGAAAGGCTCTTGAAGGGAAAGATGTAACTCTGTGAGATGAATTAACAGAACACAGAGCAGTTTCTCAGAAAGTTTCTTTCCAGTTTTGAACGGAAGATATTTCCTTTTTACCATAGCCCTCTATGGGCTTCCAAATATCACTTTGCAAATTCCAAGAGAACAGCCTTAGCGAAGGCTTCTTGAAGGAAAGATGTAACTCTGTGAGATGAATTAACAGAACACAGAGCAGTTTCTCAGAAAGCTGCTTTCCAGTTTTGAGCGGAAGATATTTCCTTTTTCACCATAGCCCTCTATGGCCTTCCAAATATCCTTTGCCCATTCCACAAGAACAGCCTTAGCGAAGGCTTCTTGAAGGAAAGATGTAACTCTGTGAGAGGAATTAACAGAACACAGAGCAGTTTCTCAAGCTTCTTTCCAGTTTTGAACGGAAGTTATTCCTTTTTCACCATAGCCCTCTATGGGCTTCCAAATATCACTTTGCCAATTCCACAAGAACAGCCTTAGCGAAAGGCTTCTTGAAGGAAAGATGTAACTCTGTGAGATGAATTAACAGAACACAGAGCAGTTTCTCAAGCTTCTTTCCAGCTTTGAGCGGAAGATATTTCCTTTTCACCATAGCCTCTATGGGCTTCCAAATATCCTTTGCCAATTCCACAAGAACAGCCTTAGCGAAAGGCTTTGAAGGAAAGATGTAACTCTGTGAGATGAATTAACAGAACACAGAGCAGTTTCTCAGAAAGCTGCTTTCCAGTTTTGAGCGGAAGATATTTCCTTTTTCACCATAGCCCTCTATGGGCTTCCAAATATCCTTTGCCAATTCCACAAGAACAGCCTTAGCGAAAGGCTTCTTGAAGGAAAGATGTAACTCTGTGAGATGAATTAACAGAACACAGAGCAGTTTCTCAAGCTTCTTTCCGTTTTGAGCGGAAGATATTTCCTTTTTCACCATAGCCCTCTATGGGCTTCCAAATATCACTTTGCCAATTCCACAAGAACAGCCTTAGCGAAAGGCTTCTTGAAGGAAAGATGTAACTCTGTGAGAGGAATTAACAGAACACAGAGCAGTTTCTCAGAAAGCTTCTTTCCAGTTTTGAAAGGAAGATATTTCCTTTTCACCATAGCCCTCTATGGGCTTCCAAATATCCTTTGCCAATTCCACAAGAACAACCTTAGTGAAAGGCTTCTTGAAGGAAAGATGTAACTCTGTGAGATGAATTAACAGAACACAGAGCAGTTTCTCAGAAAGCTTCTTTCCAGTTTTGAGCGGAAGTATTTCCTTCTTCACCA